>WNHD01013096.1:0-12375 GCA_011057455.1 Ganaspis sp. Gsp50 | reverse complement strand
ACGATTCCCTTCAAAAACGTAGGATTGTTTGTGAGAATTTACGTATGATCCTACGTGGGATCCCACGTGGGATCCCATGTGGGGATTTTCAGTAGGGAACCGATTAAACGTTAATTTTTACCTATGTTAAATCAAAATCACTATTGAATATTTTGGATCTAATGAAGACTATCAATGGCGTGTATTAAGAGTTGATCATTTTTTTGTAGTTTCATTCTAAAAGCCAACGCAGAATGAAAAAATAACGAGAACGGGAAGCATGAGTGCAAGTAGTTCATCCCATATCTCTGTCCTATTCGCACGCATGCTTCCCGTTCTCGTTAAAATTTTCACTCTGCGTTGGCCCTAAAAAACACAAACATAACCTGAACTTCGTTTGCAGCGAAGGTCCCTTTCACCGTGGGCTGTCACATAAAGGTGAGTCCAGAATAGGTGAAATTTCAACGTCGACGCGTAGAAACCTACACGTAGTCACGTGGTCGTTGAAAGCGACGCGTCGGTCTATTGTTTTCTATTGTTCTATCGACGCGTCGACGTTTAGAACCTAACCTCAAATCGCTTATTCTGGATTCTCCTTTATGGAGACCACGTGACCTACGTGTAGTTTTCTACGCGTCGACGTTGAAATTCACCTATTCTGGACTCACCTTAATACTTCTATTTTGTAATGAAAACTATTTTTCAGTTTTGAGATTATATTGATCTAATATATAAAATTTACTATATATATTTTTTCGAATATTTTGGTAATATATTTTGTAAATAAAAATACATTTTTTAATTCAGATTTATACATATATTTCTTTAAATAAATTGTTAATAACTAATAATTTTATTCTTATTAATTTAAATAATTATTCTTTGTAAAAAAACATTAATGTAAAATGTTCTTTGCTGAGAAAACTACTATTATTGTGATTGTAAAAAGTTAAGAAAAAGCTACACAATCTTTCGGTAATTTTGATTAAAGGTTATAATTATCATTAAAGCTCCAGAGGCAGGAGTCATAACCTCGCTTGGATCTGCCACTGACGGGAGAATTCAAATCCGACAGTAGAAAAAGTAAGCACTATTCAGACCAAAGCATACAGCCACATACAGCGAGGGTACCGTCTGACTCAGTTTGACTGTCTCTTTCTACTGTCCGAAACATCCCCTCCCGTAAACGTTAGATGATATAGAGAGAATTTTTACTTGCAATTTTTTGACACTGAAAAATTGTTTCTAAACAAAGAAATTGGACAAATAATTCCATCAATTAATTTAAAATACTCAAGTCAAATTTACTTGCGTGATTTTGTTTTATATTTTATAACCTAAAAACTGTAGCAAAATGTATTGAAAATGCCAGATCAAAATTTATCCTAATTTGGAGTCATAACTATCATAATGTTAAAAAATGAATTGAATTTCCTTGAAAAATAGTACAGATTGCAATTTGAAATTTGCCAGAGCTTTCCCGCCTGTGTGCGAAAAATGGAATTTTGCTGATTGGCGCCTCGTGGGAATAATCGGTTCTGATTTGCTGCTGGATTAGTGCCAGCCGAAAGCGGACAGCAGCGGGAATGCGAATGAGCATTGATAACGAGGGGGGAAATCAGCTGGTCTTGAATAGCAGTTTCATTTGAAAGGTAACTGTGGGTGTGTGTCTGTGCAAGTGTATGTACATACAGTGGCCGACGGGGGACAGCACACCAGCGCCATTTGATGTAGGAAGAAAGGTTATTCAATTTGGCGAACTAATCCTGGCAACGGAGAACAGTTCGTGCCATTCCGCACCGAGAAATGGAAGTCGACACGACACGTTTGGTCGGTACGAGCCCCAGTTCGCGTTTGTTATTGTCTTTATCGTCGTACGAAAAGCAGGTTGCGGGTTTTCGCGAAGTGACACTTTTGCCAGGTCAATTGTTCCTTTAATTTGTTATGACAAGCTGCACGTCAGAAAAAGCCGGTCGCAGACCATCCGCGATTCCGGAGAACAGAGTCTAGTCTAAAGCGCAGACCGTGTTGTGACGTGTGTTTTGGTTTAGTTTTTGTTAACTACATGCTCTAGAGCTTTTCAGCGCGATTACGAAGAACCCTCAGAGGTTAAGGTTCAAGTTGACATCTTTAGAATTCACCTGGATTTGCAAGTACAAAAATGTGGTGTCTCGTTAGTCAGGCCAACTCTGTGATCATCGAGGTCCAGGTAGATCCCAGGGCGATTGGTCAGGAGTGTCTTGAAAAGGTCAGTGACTTGTTTTCAATTTTTAAAATTAATTTTTAAGGTTAGAAATTGCTTTACCTTACGAGGTGGGTCAATTCTTTGTGTCTGACAGTGAATGACAGTTCGATTTGTCTGTGCCTTTGTTATGCATTCGTGATGAAAAAAATATTGCTTTGATTTTTATTTCTACAAGTGCTTTTTTATTTTGTTTCTTTTATTTTTAATTTAATCTCTAACAATCAGTAATAAAATCATTTTTTTATTTGTGTATGCAATTTTCTTGATCTGAATAAAAAAAAATTTGAAATAACCCGACTTCAAAGTTTTAAAATATTTCTCGATTCCCTTCCGTCGAATCTTAATTTCATTTAAATATATTCTCGCGATTGTTCATGCAAAGTGCAAATATCAAATCACTAGGTCGTTAAACTCATTTTTATAAATAATAAATTAACAATTTGTGCAAACATCGAGCATTGAATAAAATAAATATTTTTTGGTATCACTATTATTTTTATATATTTTTTTTTTTTTTTGATATATTATTTATGTATATTACAATCTTTTCATCTCTCAAAATTTCTAAACTTAAATAGTATTAAAAACTTTAGTCGAGACTCTTTGACCTGTTAGATAGTCAGAAAAGTGGAAATGAATTTCATAAACCCTTTTATGTAAATTTTCTGAGGATAAAAATAACTTGACTTTCTAATTGTGTGGAATATATATTTTTGTTTTGGACAAAAAGATTGATGAATAAATTAATGTAACCTTGGACCAATCTTGTTGATAAACTCGCTATTTCACGTGGAGGAGTCCGCCATATATTTTATGTATTGTAGTGCTTTGGGGACCACCTTCTATTTATAACCAGACCCTGATGTGCACGCGTTAGATGCGTGCTTTCTGTTTACAACCAATGCGAGCACACTATCAAAGGTAGACAAACGGAATTTTCTTTTGTTTGCGGTTTAAAAGACACTTCGCATTTTAAACTCATCGCCCCTGTAAAATATAAAAATAATTTTTTTTATTTCGTTAACGATTTCGTATTGTTCCATGTTGTAATTGATTTAATACTTTTCAAAAATGTAAACAATAGAATAATATTGAAATCTAAAACGGAAAAATAAAATATAAAATATTAATAATAAAATATTAGTGATAAAATTTAATAATAAAATATTAATAATAAAATTTAATAATTTAATAACAAAATATAAAATAATAATAAATAAAAGATGTAAATATTTGATAATTAATTTTTGTAACAACCTTTACAAATATTCAACGATTTTTTTCTTGGAATCTCAATTGAAATCTCTTCCTTAAGATATTTGCTTTTATAAAAAATATGCGTTGCATTAAATTTGTATGACAATTTTTTTCAGTACTCAACTTTTATAATGAATTCAAATAATTGTATAGAAAGTGGAGCATTTTCTAACAAGATTCTTAAATTATCAAGTTAATTAGAAAGTTTAATAAAACGCACAAAATTTTTTACCCTGCAAATTTGTACTTTTTAATTCTATTGAAAATGTTATTACCAATTTTTAATTTTTTGTTATTGAAAAAAATGCTTTTAACGTAATTATCAGAAAATTGAAAACTGAGGAATATTATTTGAATTTCTTTTTTGCAATTTGCGGCTATAATAAACGCACAAATACTGCTGCAAGCCCTTTGAATTTTAAACATGATTTTCTGAACAAAGAAGTTTGTTCTTTTGAGCGCTCTTGTTTACATAAAATTGATGGTTTTTGAAAATTTTCCAATGTACAATATCCAATATTACAAGACTTATGAAACATCAAACAAAGAGCAATTTATTTCGTCCTTTTGTAAATTTTAATTAAATTAAATTATTAATCTAAATTATTAATTTTAATTACTTATAGATGCCCTTAAATATTCCAAAATAAATTAATTTAATTTAATATTAATCAATTTTAAATTATATTAAATTTATTGTTTTTTAAAATCAAGGACCAATGAGTCTTAGAAAAACGGTTGTGATAGTTTAAAATATATCATTCTATTAATAATTTAATAAGAAACAAATTATATTTCTTTTTTACTTTTAAATTATTGAAATTTTATGAATAAATACCTACATGTATTAATTTCTATTATTACATTACAAACATAGACTCTACTAAAATAGACTTATTTCTTTCTGTTTTTATGAAGAAGAAAATTTAATAATTTCAATCGAAAAAAAACTGGAAATTTAACAATCAAAAAGTAGACACCCTGGAAATTTGGGTATCGTGGGAAGGTACCAACTGGGGGATTATCAGGCCAAGGGGGAGGGGGGTGAACTTGAATTTTATTAAAATTAAAAAATGTGAAGAAATAGAAAGTGTTAATATCCAAGTATTAATATTATATATAATACCCTAATTTTTCAAACTTGTATATCGATTTATGATTGTTTAATCAATGTTTTGTGTTTCTTAAAATAGGAAAAATTTGTGTATGTTCATCAAAAAATTATAAAAAGAAAACATTAGCGAGCATACACGTATTTTTAAGAAAGTGGCGTTCCTCCGTTGTGAAATTTTTTTGAAATTATGTTCTCTAAAATTAGTTGCGCAAAAAAAAGTTGCAAAATTTAAAGAGATCCGTGACTTTTGGTCTATGACTTTACACAATTTTGTTAATAGAACATATTTTTTCATTTAGATTTACATTTATTTGATTTATTTATTTACATTCATTCTTGCGAATATTAATATTAAATATTCAATTTAATTAGTCGTTGGACCCGGCGAAAGTAATTTAAAATATGATTCTTGAATGCTTAAAATTCTTTTCTAAAATTAACTTAAAAATAATTTATTAAAAACAGCTATTTTTTATCATTAAATTGGCGCTGTTAACTCCAGCACTAAATATAAAACACTCTGTTAATATATTTTGCATTCAATTCCCATTGTTATAGGTGTTAACAGTATAGTAAAGTCGGTTTTAAAACATTAATTACAGTGCGATTTTGGTAAACTTTGTTATGATTTGGGCAAGTAGTTCGTTGCGTTGGCAACAGATGGCCTCCGGAGTTCTGTCATTATCGACTATTAATCTATGCTAATAGTAAATCATACAGAATTACTTTGCTCACAAAAAAGGAGTGAAACTAATATTGTGTTTCTTTCATCCTTTTGACCTCAAAGATGGATCAAAGCAACGTTATTATGTTATTTTAATCCTTTTTTTGGGGGTGAAAATAATACAGCATGATTTACTTTGTTTTTGAAAATCAAGCTTTAAAGGTTTCTGAGGCAGATGACGCCACCACTGATCGGTAATGCGAACCACTTTCCCAAATGGTAAAACAGTTTACCAAAATCCCATGGTAAATGTTTCAGAACCGTCTTTTCTATACTAGCGTATTCTCTAAAAATAAATTAGAAACACAAATTTGTGGTATACTAAAACATACCGAAATATGTATGTACGAAACATTAGTGTGCCTTTGCAATTATAAAATTTACTTTTAAAAGTCATATAATTTTAGTTTATGGATTATTTCATGGTTAATTTTATGGATTTGCTACATATTTGTTATATTAATCGAGGCATGTTAGTCTAGAGTTTAGCTGCTATTGTTGATACACAATTTTTCCATATGGGGTACACGGTACAATGGTTGGCCACCCTACAATGATTGGCCTTTTCGTTAAAATGTGAATAGCTACAAAATATTTTTAATAAATCGTTTCAGTAAAATTTGTTGTTTTAAAATATTGCAGATTCTTAATTTTCAAGCGGCCAATCATTGTAACTGTCATTTCCTTAAGGGGCCAATCATTGTACCGACTGCCCTGTGTTGCATAACAATATTTTATTAAATACATATAATATTGAACTTATCACTTGGTGGTTGTTAATTCTATCTTATTAATATTTTCATTAAGTATATAGATTCTTGTACCTGTAATTAAAATTTGTCGTTAGAAAAGCAATTTAAGTTTGTGATAGAGTGTCATGTTTTTGCATCGATCTTGTCGAGTTTCGTATTTTATAAATTGACAACAGTCTTTGATAGGGCAATGGCATTTTTAAAACTATTTCCTAGCAAATAGCGCTTTTTTATAGAGCGAGAAAAATTGAATCTAAATATTTTTTCTTTTTGCATTTTCATGAATAGTTCGTAAAGATATTCTGTGGTGTGCAAAAAATACTACTTTTCGTTTTTAAACAGTCTATTCCTTCTTTAACATTTGGATCAGTATTCAAACAAATTTTTGTGTTCTTAGTAAATCAGTGACCCATATATATATATATATATTATAGTATAGTAATCAAGGTATATTAGTGACCTATTTATTTTTTATTTATTCATTAGCGAGTCATTTATTTATTAGCGAGTCAGTAACCTTGTTTCATTGTCGATTAATTATTCTTACTCATGGTTTCTAAAACGAGTATAGATATGCAGCTATATTATTAAAACTTAAAGAAGGATTCTTATTACAGAATTTTTTTCTTGTAAAAGAACATTTTAACATTATTCGTGTTCATTTAGCCCTTTCAACTAAAATTGTATTTCGCTGTTGGGAACCAAGAGGGCAAGATTTTTGTATAAATAGACGGAAGAATTAGTTTTGAAATTGAGTGAAATTCAATTTCAAAATTCAATTTAGAGCTTTTGTTCCATGTTCGGAAATCCGATCTGATCGTGACGGCGTCTACAAGATTTAATTTGCTTTTGAAGCTAGGCTTTCTCGCTTCCGTCCATCGTTCGTCTAAACGTGTATAATGCCTGTGTGCCTACATAAGCTAGATGCGCCGAATTCTCAAGCTTTGTAAGTGCACGTAATAACTTACTTCGTCTTGTTGGAGCCGTTCCTTGGTAATCAGCCATTCTCCGATTTGCATCCCTGATCCTTATGTGCATCTTTTGTCTTTAACTTTGACTATCTCTCAATGCAGCATGTCTCTGAGCTCCTTTCCCCAAGAGTAGATTATATATGAGATTATTAAAGGTGTATTTCACTGGAGAATCTACGAATTTACAAGTCCATCTTCTGCATATTGTCCTTTTAACCAAGTTATACGAACTTCCAACAAGGGGTGAGTTTCAAATTTTACAGGAAGGGCAATACAGTTTTTATTTCAATTAATTGGTATAATTGCGATTGCTAACCTGCGAGAAGTATAAAAAGTTTGTTTCTTGAGTGCTTATGGCATTTTTTTATGTATCAATCTCGAAAGAAATATGGAGTGTGGATTATGGAGATATCTGTAAGTTCCTTTAAAGCAGAGAAAGTAAAAGTTCCTTTAGCAGGATGTTAGGAATTTTAAGAATGTTATTGTGCACGATGGCATGGTTATGGCAACCATTTATATTGATAAATGCGTCCAAACCATACCTACGGTTGACATATCCATATCTATGATTGACATATCTGTGTCAATATTTGGTACAACCATATCAAAGGTTGCTACAACCATATCAAAAGTACATCCATATAGAAAATGGGTTTAACCATACCTATATACATGTGTCAACCATATAATGCGGTTAGGATGTGTTTATCAATATGTACTATGGTTGATACAACCATTCCTTTTTTGCTGCCGGAAAACCTAAGGCTTAATTCCTGAATTTGACAAACGCCGTCAGCATATAACAAGTTAATCATCAGTATTTGGAAGATTTTACAGAGAAAAGAAGAAAATGAGTATGTTTTCAAAATCAAGAGACTTTTAGGTCTAAATTGTATTGAAATATCTTAACGACTTTTATAAACAAGTAAAGAAACATCTATAAGTTCTTTTACATTTGTAGTTTAGTTTATCGAGATCTATATTTTAAGCATATCAAATTGTTTATCTATCTTACAAGCATAGCATGTTGTACATTTCCTTAGCATGTTGAACCTTCTCTTTGCAATACCTTAATCTTTCTTCTTTTTCTTCATCATCGTCATCTTCTTCTTCATTTAAAGGCGTTAGAGGACACCTTTAAATGAAGAGGAAGAAGAAGATGATAATGATGATGAAGAAAAAGAAGAAAGATGGGTTAACCCAGAAAAGGAAACATTTATTGTTTTTGCATCAAAGCATTTCACCTTTCCACCTCACGCATTTCACACAGACTTACATTTCTGTCTTTACTAAATACCGAAAAATTTGAATTTAATATTTAGCCGCCGAAACCTAAATTTAAGCTTAATTGATAAATTTAACAAAGGCCGCAGCATATACAGGTTTTAATGTAATATAATGGATGCATAAAAAAGCGAATGAGTTTGGGGTTTTCCAAATACAATTGCGTTTACACTGTAAAGTAAGCAAATTAGTATGCAGTGCACATCTGCAGACCCGAAATTTCAAATTGGCTGCAGATACTTCCGTTGTAAAGTTCGTCAAAACAGAAAATTGAACATTTTATTGCTGGAATTGTGAATTTCTTCAATAATTCATATTGGAATCTTTAAACAAAAAAGGTCTTTAGTGTCATTGCCTTATGATAATTAACAAGGTTAACGAATTTGCATGCACCCTGTTCTTTCCAGACTAATGTATTCATATATATTAAACATTCTATACATTCCATTGAAACATTTCCGTTATGAAAATGCTCACATTTGTTTGTTAAACTGGCTAAATTAGCTGTGCTATTGAACAAGATGGTGTACTTTTTAATGCGATTTATAAGATTCATCAACAAATGTACGTCATTCTTTAAACGACGATAGCCGATAGTATTGTTAAATTTGAAGCCATGAGGTACACTATGTAGACATCTACAATAAGACTTGGATCTTTCGATCACATACCTTGCTTGAATGTAGTTTCCTGCTCAGATATCGAATCGCAGACGTTAAGTATTGCTAATATTGAGTATTGACTTATAATTGTAATCTTATTTTTAAGAATATTTTAAGGATAGAATATTTTTAAGAATAAAAGGACGCTGATTATGCCGAAAATTTACTTTGTTTCCGGTCGAAACAATTATAATTGTTTCGACCGTATAATTTTGAACGAAGCATCCATTTTATTTTCTAACAAAATGGATTGTGAAACTTATATTGTTGATTGTGAAACTTATATACAAATAATTATCATTTGATACTAACCAATCTGACAATGCATTAATTAGCAGAGGTTCCTGATTCAAATCGATTGGACTGAAACCCTCAATGATGAGAGTAGCTTCCCTGGAATATATATACATCAGTCTAGTGAATTCAGAATTCAACAGAATCATTCAATGCAACTTCTGTCTCAGTTGTCGGTTCAATTTGCGTTTCTCATCGGTTAAAGTGGTCAACTACTTCTCCAGAAGTTGCGTGGAACTTCCACAAAGTGGAAATGAGTCCTTCCCATTTAAATGTTTCATAAGAGAAGCATATATATCCTTTAATATATTATTTTTGTTCCCTGCCGCATTCAAGTACTCGTTTTTTGTTGAATTTTGTAACTAAGAGAAAAATATTAAACATTTTATTTGAAGTTACATGTTACTATTATAAGAACATCATTAATTTATTATATATATTATATATAAAAAGAAGTTATATGTATAGACTGAAAAAAATATTTACCTGGTACAACCATAATTATAGAAGTAAGTTATGTATAATATGTAGTACTAAAAATTATTATGTATCAAAAATTGTCTATCACAGAAGAGGACTGTCAATATTCATTATAAATCGAAGTGTAGATTCAAAAAACTTACAGAACATGAAAAGAAAGAATTTATCGCATTGTGGATAAGGATAATAAAGGTTTATAAAAAGTAGAAAGAGCTCTAAATGAAAAAGCGACGCTTAAAAATCGCCATTTGCTTTTATAATGAAATATATTAATTTTTAGACCTTTAAATTAAATGATTCAATTCTTAAAGGTATTATCCGTGCCAAATCTTGGAAAAGTGAGTTCAAATAAAAGAAATAGGAATAATTGATAAGTCCTGTGAGAAGAGGAGTAAATGCATTAAACGCATTAAACGTCTCGTTAGTGTATATACGTAATTCGATTATTGTAATGTAATAGGTATTGCGGTTTTTGAAACAAGAACCTGTTTGATCTTTTCTTCTTTTTATGCCACGTGGATAATTAAATTTCCACCAATGCATTCCTCTGCTTTTTCAACATTCGATTCCTTTTTTCAATCAGATTTCTAAGACTCACTATTATTTTATTTTTTCTTCGTATTCCGCATCTGCACCGTCACTGATACCATCCTTTCCCTCTGCAATTGTAAAACTTCCATTCGAACACTTTGAAGTTTAACTTTGCAGTTTAATTAAGCGAAAAGGCGTTTTCCTTTTTCTCTTTCTATGGCAATTCCATTTAACTTTGATAATTCTCAAATTTGCCTAGTGTCGAGATGTCCCTTTTTTCCTTTCCATAAATCTACTTGGACGTAAATAAACAATTTTAATTAAGTTTCTAGTCTTTTGAAAAAACAGTTTTTGGAACGTTAACATTTCTGCTATATATAGTTGTAGTTTTCTATGTTTATCGCTATGCAGATGGATGCGGTTTTTTTTAGTATTGAATAATAATTTTGATGGTAAACTGGCAGTAATTAATAAAGATAAAGATAGAGATAAAGATAGAGATAAAGATATAGTTAGAGATAAAGATAGATATAAAGATAGAGATAAAGATATTGATAAAGATTGATGAAATTGTGTTATTTTGTATAAAAGAATTTTAATGTGGTTAATGTAAGGATATGTTGAAAAATATTAGGTGGTATATCAAACCTTATATGTATAGTTGCTTTGAGAATTACGAGGGCGCAAACCTTGTCAGAGCGACCGTGTATCTAATTAATAGGATTAATTAAGAACTTGAGGGTACTGTCTACCGAGTCTCCTAACTTCGTAAGGATTTTTCTTGTCGCTTTGCAACAACAACTCGTGCGTGTTTAATTACCTTCCTATTCTCTCTCTAGACTCTTATTCCACCACCTGTACCTCATATATTTCTTTCTCCATAATTTGTTCCATATCTTTGTGAAATACCCTAATTGTTAAACACAGAACTTTATCATAAGTCATACATTTGCATTATTTATATTATTTATTTAAATATACGAAAAAATGAGGTTGGGCTAATGTTTAATAAATTGTTCTACATCTCTTCAGAAAATATTTGAAAAATCAGAAATAAAATGGTTATCATGCATGATAATCACTGTGTGATCTGGAATATATATATTCCGTATATTCCATATGGAAATACATTAAGCGTTTACCGTTTTTTCTAAAGTGGAAGTAAATGCCTCAAAACATGGATATCTGGTGTTTGATCAACATAAAATACCCACTCTGAAATCTTTCTTTCGCTCAAAGAACAAAGACCTCAAAAAGAAGTCAATAGTTCTTCATGAGGCCTTTTGTCGAGCACTTTTTTCTCTCACCCAATCTAGCAGTGAAAGAGCATTCTCCCAACATTGAAGGGTTCTTTTCTCTTTGAAAAGTTAAGATACAAGGTGCCTTGGAAATTTCATCGCAGAATTTTTATTTTATAATTACATCTTTTAATCATCAGTATAATACTCAAGCTCACAGAGAATTCTTTTGGTTCATTTTTTCTAAGTCATTTACTTAATTAGTGAAAACTCTCCTTCACTTGAGCTTTTTTGATTTGTAAAAAATTCATTACTTTTATCTTCTCGAAGGAGAATTCTTAATTTTCAACTTTTCTTCACGAAGAAAAGAAATAGTACTGTTTGTATTTCATTGTAAATTGCAATTTATCTATGGATAGAATTCGTTGGTAGAAAATCAATTTTTCCGCAGGCGTTCTTTTGCGTCCGTGCCACGTGCCAAAAGAGAAATTAACATAACTTCTGACCTAATTTTCCGTTTTTTTTCTATCTCTTGAATTACTCATATGAAAGCAAGAATTTCAAAAAAGCAAGAAGTTAATGGAAATAAAAAGAATTTGATTAGATTTGTATTTGTTTATGAAACGTATAAAATAATACAAATTACGGGAGATAATCTTTGTTCAAAAATACACAATTTTTAAATATACTTAAAAACACTTTCGCAAATTTTCCAAATCTTTCAAAAACATACTTCAAAATCCTTTAGGGTAAAACAGGGGGAGTTGGCCATGTGGGAGAGATGGCCAATTCAAATATTTCATAGAATTTACCTGTAAATACCACTTATTATAGGTTAATCTGC
>WNHD01013080.1:0-11564 GCA_011057455.1 Ganaspis sp. Gsp50 | reverse complement strand
ATTTATGCCAACAACATATATGATTCTTGTAACACTGTTCCTTTCAACATTTAAATTCTAGTTGCCACAAACATAGCAGTTTTTTCCGTGTATTGTTCTCAAATATCAACATTGAAAAAATTGTGATAAACACGTGTCTTTAAAAAACTTATATCAATTTTTCACATATGAATTATAGATTTATAAATGCAGATTTGAACTTATAGTAACTCTAACTTTTTCAAAACTCTTTTCAAATATGGTCAAATATTTTTCTCAAAACAGAACACATTTGTGAAAACTTGTGAAAACTGTCAAACACTGAAGCCGTTCGACCGCCATATTGATTCTATCAGCTGAAAATCCAGGGACGTGAAACTAGTCCTCGTGCCCTGAGACATTAGTCTTTTTGTCCTGCAAAACTAGCCATCGTATAAAAAGCGGCTTCCATAAATGATGTCACAGACATAGGGGGGGGGGGGTCTACAAGATTGTGACAACCTGTAGAAAAATTTATTTTTTCCATGTAAGGACTGTGACAGAGGGGGAGAGGGGGGGGGGTTCGAATTTCTCGAAAAATGTGTGACATCGTTTATGGAAGCAGCCAAATTACCAGCTAGTCAAGTAACGACTTGAGACTTTTTCTTCAGTGACTTGTGAATGCTTTCTTCTGCTGGATATGTGCAACTAACAATAAGAGAGATGAAGGGACTGAGCAAGTACTTTGGGTTGTAAAATTTCAAGAGGCACAACGATTATTCATGTCATCATAATTTCTGACTTAGTCAAGATATATAAATATTCGAGTGTTAGAAAAGAAGGGTAGTTTTTGGTTTATTATAAGCTTCCCCATGACTTTGAGGAGTATCACATTCACCCTATTTGAACCAACTGGTATGTAAACGGCACACTTGTCTATACAATAGCATAGAACGGGACGAAGAGATCACGGAGGGTAACCATAACCAGAAATAATAACTCATATAATACTCACAATCGGTTGATCGGTGTATTAAATAAATATAATACGCGTGTAATGCCTCTGTTAGAAGAGGTGCGGTCGACCCCATTTGCACTCCATCAATTGTGTGCGGTTGCCCTGTTCCCCTCTACATCAATCTATTTCCGACAGTCGTCGCCACAACGTATCACTATTTGCCTTCACGCAATGCATCACATCATCAAAATCTTAATTTTATTAAATCATCACTTATCATAAATCAATTCTCGTTGGCCAGAGTGCGTGAAAATAGCTCAGCATGTTGCTCACCTATTCGTAACATCAAAAGCAAAAGGAAATGCACACTCATTTTTTGTTTCACTTGCAGGATAGGGATCCTTCATAAATTATTTCACACCTCAAGGGGAGATGCTACTGTTTCGTGACAAATTGTCAACAGGGGGCAATCAATTTCTTTTTCACATGAACGGTATTTTTGTATCTAGTTGTCTCTATTTTTTCTTTTGTCGTATTAACATGCATTTTTTCGTTCATTTAAATTCTAATAAGAACACTTTTCTTAATTCTAGAGCTACGCACATTTGCATATACTAGCGTGGTGAAAGATTAAAAAAATTACTTGAATTTCTTGAGATTAAAATTATTAAAATTAAAAAATTTACTTAAAAATCCTGTGCTATAGTCCGTCTCTAATAATTTTTTAAAAATTGCGATACTTTATATCACATTTTCGGGAAGTTCTACTTTCCTTCTGCATGTATTTCTAAATACTTTCAGACCTATAAGTGTAGAGAAGATATTTCCTGACACTTTTAAGTCAGAAAGTATTTAGAAATACATGCAGAAAGAAAGTAGAACTTTGGAGAATTATACGGGGGAAAAAAATATGGTTTGTCATTTAAATTTTGCATTTGAAATAATAATATTTATAAACCGGAAAGTTTGAAATGTATCAGTTCACTTTTGACATATAATTATCGGAGTTTCTTTTTTGTAAGCAGATTACATTATAAAATTTAATAATAAAATGTAGTATAAAATGAAATAAATAATATTATTTCTACTACAAATATAACCTCTTTTGACCATGTTTTTACCTTATTTTCCCATTTTAAAAATTTCACAATAAAATATCTTTTAATCTTTGAATAATCTGAGGGGAATTTTCGCATTTAAAAGTCGTCGATCTGTAATGTCGTTTCTTATGTACCACATGCCCTTAAAGCATTTAAAGAGGATCTGAATTTTGACTCGAGGGAGCAAAGTAATGCGCTTGAACTAAATTTTATTCCATCTGTGCGTTTGATTTTTCCTTCAAAGTCTTCTTTCATCCTTAAAAGACTTCTTTTATCCTTACTAGCCTTCTTAGTGTTAAAAAAATAATAATACATTGCAAAAACTTGTTTTTTCGTATAGGGTATCATTTTTAAGACATTGTGTCTTAGAAAATGAACCAATGAGGACTTTTGTTGTTTTTCCACCAATAAAAAATACCTGCTCAATGTCTTAAATATCTTAAAATAAGTCACCTGTTTTTGCACTGCGGAATAACAGAAACACGTGTTTGCAATTTTTTGAAACAAAGACAACATTTTTAATTCATCAAGACATATATAAGATTAGCTTTATTTTCATCTTTATTATATATACAGGGATCACAGTCGTTTTTCGTTCAATTTTAGATGCAAAAGGGGATTTCTAATTTTAAAAAAGGGGTTTTTCTTCCATAAAAAAGGGATTTTAAAAAAAAGGATAACAGTGTAATATTTCAAACTTATTTTCAGAAAAATTCATTTTTTTCCAGAAAAGCTCTTGTATTTAAATCATTTTCGTTTATTTAATTTTTCTCACGTGAATTCTGACAACAAATTTTCCATTTTTCTTCATTTTTCAACAAAAATTAAAAATTTGTTTCTTTATCAACACTCTACAATAAAGTGACTTCATCCTTATTATAAAAATAATGTTGTATAGAATTTAAATTACTAAAGTTAATTATTTTTAATTTTGAAACCATTTAAAGTATTTCAAGTTTCTTTAAAAATATTTTAAAGTAATTTAAAGTAATTTAAAGCAATATTTTTAGCAATTTTAAGTATTTTGAAGTAGTAGTCTGAAATATTTTAAAGACTTTAGAGTATTTTTAGATATTTTGAAGTACTTTAAAATATTTTGAATTACTGGAAAATATTTGGAAATATTTTAAAGTAATTTTAAGTATTTTAAAATATCTTGAAGTATTGGGAAGTATTTGTAAACATTTTAAAGTAATTGTAAATTTTTAAAAATATTTTCAAGGATTTTGAAAGATTATGAATTTTTTATCAAGTTTTTAGTACATATTTTGAAACATTTTAAAGACATTCTTGGTAATATTAAATATTTTGAAATATTTTTTATTATTGGGAAGTATTTGGAAATATTTTAAAACAAATTTGAACTATTTTAAATATTTTGAATTATTTTAAAGTACTCTGAAGCAGTTTAAATACTTTGAAAATATTTTTAAAACATTTAATACCCTATTTAATACTTCAGATACTAATGTTTTTAAAAAACTTTAACTTTTTAAACATTCACTATTGATGATATAATAATGAAATTTGGTACAAAATTGTATTTCTTCATGCCCAACAACTTTTGTGTGAGGATAAAATTGATTCGACTAAAAGCTTTTGAATAAATCGCAATGTTCCAAAAAAAAACCCCGTACCAACAAGCCCCGCTTACCCCCTACTTTTTAACTAATTTTAAGTAAATGTACTTATTTTAAAGTATTTTTAAATATTTTGAAATGTTTTGAAATGTTTTGAAGTATTGTGAAGTATTTAGAAATATTTTGAAGTAATTGTAAGTAATTTAAAATATTTTAGATGCTTTTGAAGTATTTTTGACTATTTTAAAGCAATTTTAAGTATTTTTTAATATTTTAAAGTATTTTAAAGTACTCTGAAGTATTTTAAGGGGATTTTAAGTTTAGAATATTTGAAAGTATTTTTATAAATATTTTGAAGTAGTTTTAAATATTTGAAGTATTTTGAAGTAGTCTAAAGTCTTATTGTTGAAAAATTATAAAAAAAAACTTTTGAAAAAATAGGAGAAAAGTGGAAAGTATACTTGATTTTAGGTGTTTTAGGGAATATTCTGAAGAAAAGGGGAAAAAAGGGGATTAGGTAAAAAAGGGACGAACTATGGTTATAATATAAGATTAGCTTTATTTTGAACAAAGTTCATATTTTTTGGGTATCTATAAATCAATTTTACAAAAAATTGTGTCTTTGAAAGTTACACGTTTTGTGAATGTGCAATTAAATACCCGCTTATTGGAGCTACAGCGAAAAACGTACTTTTCAATTCTCTGAATTCATTTTACATATGGTTGTGAGTGAAGTCATGTTTTTGTGTTTTATTTTTAGGTTTCCTTTAGACCCAGGGTCTATTAGGGTGGTCCGATACTCTCTAAATCTAAATCAATGAAATCAGGCTAATTTCCAGCGATAAGTATGCTACTGATTTAAGTTAAAAAAAATTTTAATACAAATGTTTTAAGTAAAAAAAACCATCAGTGGCACTGAGAAAAAAGTTTGGTTTTTCGGAACAAGCGTTTTGTTGGCTTAACAAATTTTTTTTGTTAAAATACGAGCAACAAAAATTTTCTTTTTCAAAGAACAAAATTATTTCGATAACATGCATGATCTGGGATTTTTTTAAAAGGACGGCTAATTTACCAAAATATGCAAAACCTCTCAATCCAAGTGATACAAATTACCAAACTGCGATTATACTTAAGGAGGAATCAGACAAAGATTCAAAGTGAGATCTTTTATCGCAATTTTTTTAGTCAAAAGATGCTAAATATTATTTTAAGCAATACGAAACAATAAAATTTATTTATTTTTTTGTTTTTATATTATTTATTTATTTCAGCAAAAATTAAAAACATCTCTCTTACTGAAAAAAAACTACAGAAATAAAATTTTTTTTCAAAAAGTGAAATTTTTTTAATTTTTATTTAAATGTATACATCACGGAGAAACAAAACCTCAATATCAGCAGAAAAATTCGTCAAACTTACGAATTTTAACGGAGAAAATAGTGACAGCGGATTTGACCTGTAAAAGTTACGGATTTTTTCCGCAGCCAAAATTCTTAAAAGTTGTAACTTTTATAATTTATAAAATGTCCACGATTCAGTGTATTTTTGTGTCCACAATGGGGGGCGGGGGGGCCAAAATCTATGAAAAAATTGTCCACGTGGTATATGAACGGCCCCTAATTATAATGTTAAATAATTTATATAAATTATAGAAAATTGTTTATTAAAACTAAAAGTTTATTAAACAGTAAAGAATAACGTATTTAAATAAACTTAAAGTTCCATTTATTTAGTATTAAATAGGTTGGAAACGTACTATGAAAATTGAGGTTAGGTTTACTGTTTCTGATTTCCAGCAGTCAGTTGAGATCCGTAAAATCTACGGATTTTGACAATTCTTTGTATACGTTTATTTCTAACAGATTAGCTTTCGCTATTTAGGCATGTTATTTTTCTCCGTGTTTTATTAGTTCATTTTGTTTAAAATAATATTTGGCAATTTTTAACTATACAAGAACATGCAATAGAAGATTTTGTTTTCATTTCAAAAAGCAGAATATTATACACAAAAACATAACTTCACATTCAATGTTTCAACAATCGTAATGTTGTCGACTAACTAGTTCATAAAGTAATTTATATTATATCTTTTTAAATAATATATAGATATTTATTGACTTCTCAAAACAAATTTGCATATTTCTTATTAACTTATTAATATTTTAATACATATAGTATAGCATGTATTACTTCAAAAAGTAAATCCGGGAAAAATTTGATTTACGATCCGGGAATTCGAAACTGAAGTTTCGCTGTTACGTTACTTTGTTATGGAAATCTGTAACCTAACCTAAAAATTCTGTTTATATTTTTGTCACAGTAGTTGCAGAAGACATCTTTTTTCGCAGATATTTTTTTCAGAGCAGGCAAATTTCAGCATACTACCCCACAATTTTTACCCGATTTTCCACCATTTTTAGCAGACTTTTCATAAAAATTATAGCAAATCTGATAAAATTGTGAGATAGCACTGTGAAATTTGCCTAACTAGATGTTGTCAAGCTTTTTCAGTGAATAGCACGAGAACTTTTATCAAAATTTTCTTTCCGTGGGTAAAAACAACTTTAAATAACAAATGAATACAAAAGCTTTTTTTTAAATTTAAATAGAATATTGGCCACATTTTCAAAAAAAAAAATGAATGATATTATCTTACTTATAAAAAAAGAAAAAAGAAAAAATCGCTATACATAAAAGGTGTTTTACGGTGAATTATATAATGTTATACTGTTTATTTTTTTAAGTACTTTATCAATGCAGTTATTTCTTAGGCTTATTAAACGGGCGGCCTATTAAACTCTTATAGATCTAAGTTAAAAGAAAACTGTTTAGAGAAAAAATCCTAGTGAATAACATTTTCAGGCTTTCCAAATGTTTCTGTGAATTCGTTGTTTTCTATTCAGCTATATTCAAGAAATATTAAAAAATTGTATTCGTTTGTCAAGGAACGCGCGCGAGTTAAAAATTTTCCCTTTGTGTCGGGCAGACGACTATCTCGCGTTCCAAGGTCGCTTATGTTTACTAACTCTGTCAAAAGTTACCAAGTTTCTTTCTTTTAAACAAAATAAGGTGTAATTTATTTTTGATGTTGAAATTTATTTTATCTTTTATTTTAAAAACCACATCGATTATTCTTTTATCCATTTTTCGTAGAATAAAAAATAGATCAATTATATATTTAAAGATTTTATCACTCGGTCATTGATATATATTTTTCATTTTTTCAAACTCTTTACATTATAATGTAAAAAGTTTCAAAAAATGAGCGATCATTCCGATCAAATTAATAAATCAATTAATTTTAGAGTATACATAATTTTTTAGAGTTATTTTATGTTTTAAATTACTTTTTATCATTTTTCTAAATTAATTTATCTTCGCATATTTTAAATAATCATACAGCCACATGTGTTCAGTTATTTACGTAGTATAGTGTAATTACTGTAAATAACTGTGCCCGTGTGACACAGAAAAACCTGGAATCAAATATGCACTGCATCAAATATGATCCAGATAGATGGCGCCACATCCTACGTCGTTTATCATTCCAATTTGAGCCCACATCAAAATTGCGATTTTCTTCTGTATAGAAACCCGCTTATTCGGACCCCAGTTTTCCGGATTCGCGATTATCCGAACCACTTTTTAAAACGCAAATGTACTGAATTCGTAGAAATTCAATCTTTAATTTTCCCCTTTCAAAATATTACTTTAACTACACTTTTTGCATAAGCATTTGTTTATTTAGGTAAACTAAGTTATAAAAGTTAAAAGTTATAGAGTTAACTAAGTTAAAGTTAACTAAGTAACTATAAAGTTTGAACTGTTTGTATTGTTCTAAAATAAAAGGATCCAAACTTTCTACTTGTGTTTCGAAAATTCATTTTTCATCAATTTTCCGGTTATCCGGATTTTTCGGTATTTGGATGACCTTCGTCAAACATTAGTCCGGATAAACGAGTTTCTACTGTATTTTTTTCTTAATTTTAAAGAGACTACACATGTGAGGCTCCACGAGAGAAGGGACCTTACGCACTTTTTGATAAGGTCGCTTTTGCAGCAGTATAACACAGTAATAGCGACCTTATGCAAAAGCACGTAAGGTCCCTTTCTTGTGGAGCGTCACATATGCTATTAAATGTGTAGTAAAACTTAAAAAGAAATTCGCAGATTCCTAAATTTGAAAAAGCAAAACAAAGTGATATGTAGGTGAAGAAAGAATGTTAGGTGTGTCTAGTTTTCTGAAAAGTTGACGCTATGGTGAATATTGGATTCTCTTTACAAAAATTGAATGTATATTACAGTGAGCTTGCGAACGCAAAATACATTTGGCCGTTCACAGACCCCATGCCACGGATAGGATAAAATGAAGGTCGTTTCCTTGTCCTTCTCCCTCCACAACCTTTTTCTCTTTCACTTGTGTTTATATATAAGAACTAAAAGATCAAAGAGCGAACTCGCTGAGCTCAACATGAGCGCCGCATCGCTTAGTGAGCCCTAGACAGTTGTAGAAGTAAGGAGGGTCGTAATACAGCCCAACTCATCTACATACACGTAGTGTAGGGCGAATTTATAAATGTATAGGCTCCAAAAATAACAAGTGCAAGATAAATACGAGCAGTGTAATAAAGAATAGTCATTCTAATGAGATGAGCCCATGTACATTTAGACGCTTAGTATTAAAACTAACCAATATAAACCATCAATCCGAGAAGAACCACCTCTTATTCACAATGCACATTGTACACCACCAAGAGTTTTAAACTTCCTTTTAAAGATATTGGTGAAAAGTATCTCCTTAATTGGCCAGCTACAGGTGCTGCTTCGACAGAGTCCAGTGCTGACCATAGCATCTCCTGTGCCCTTTTTGCTCAACATTTGCAACAAAATAAAGATCCGCAAAAAGTGTTCCTATCTACAATTCTGCTGTACGAAATAAAAAGATATAACAATACTGTAAGATAGATATTAGAAAAGATAGTAACAATACTGGTATATTGTTACTTACATAGGTTTTTATTTCGTACGGCAGAGTTTGCCATCTCAATTTTTCATTCGCCAAAGATGCAAAGAATTTACTGTACGAATTTCTTGTACAAGAGAACAAGAAAAATTGTGTTGAATAAAGTTAGTCAGATCCATCATCAGATTGCTTGTCATTGATGTGTCTGAAAAAAATACCAGTTCAACTTTTTAATTCATACATAGCATGGACACATAATGTGCCTCCTCTCTTAGAAGCTGTTGAGTCTTATGTTCAATTTGAAATCAGTATGGTTCTCAAATGTTCGCGCCTTTGCATATACCTACTTGCTTTTACGTATAGACGACTAAGGATCTATTTAAACTAGCCCCGTTTGTATTTGACAAAAGTGAGAATGGACAAGAAATGCATACACATTCTTCAGATATTGTACGACAACCGAGACGCAACCGAGACCAAGACAATGTATTTCGTACGCAACCGAGAGAAGCAAAAATATATATTAATTAATAATAAAAAAATATATATAATCATTAATTCAATGAAGTTTATTTATTGTATTAATTATTAATTGTAATTCCCATGATCATTTACACGTTTTATATCTCATAATTATTAATTGTATTAATTAATTACCATAGAATGAAAAATACTCTTTAAACTGATTACAATTTCTCCAGACTCTATTCTCTTAGAATAAAAGTGAATTGAATAAAAGTGAATTTTTTATGACAGTAACAAATAACAGTGTTACGAACCCGCATTACTAACACAGGGAACCAACCTGCAGACATATATATATCCCCTGCTTATAGAGACGAAAAATGGGTACGTCTTCGACACCCCTAATTACATCCCGCCCTTGGGCAATCCCTTTTTAGCAGAGATTTGTATGGACCTTCCACGAGTGCGACAAGGGTTGTCCAGTTTTTGTCATGAAAATTAAAGCATTAATAATTATCAAAGTGTTGCATGGTGGGATAAATCAACGGCTATTTACTGTGTCTAAAAAATGTCTACAGCATTTAATTATTTTCTCAATGACCAAATTAAATATTTTTTCTTTTAAATTAAAGATGATAGAAACAAAGTAATAGTGACGATCAACTTTTTCATTTCGCTTTGTATTATTCACTTTTTACTACAATTTTAAGCGAAAGTAATAAAACGAGATGACGGTCCATGCAAAATTTTGAAGATCGAGTATCATGTATGAAGCGTGACGTCACAGTAAAAAAGTATAAATTTTACGAGACAGTTTGTGAATGACCACTATTTGATTTGATATAGTTAACTTTTTTTCTACCAAAGTTTTAATGAAATTTTACTATTTGTGAAAATGCTTATAATATTCAAATTGACGGACTAACTGATTCATCAAATTGATACATTTTTCTGTAATTAATTCCACTCGAGCCCGTGTGGAATTAAAAGAGAGGATGCTTGGGCATTTTACTCTGCAAATATGAAGACTTAGTCCATAAATCACGTGACCCCGAATAAAGGGGTGGGGGGGTCAACGAAATTGTCACAGTTGGTCATGTTTTAAGTATGATCACGTAACTTTTGAAAATATTTAATTTTAGATAAAATTTTAATTTTGAGTTTTAATTGTTTATTATATTATATATACATATTATATATTTATTATTATTATTTAAAAAAGAACATTTCAGATTGTCAGCAAAGCTTCCAAATATTGAATTAAATTTCTTGAAAATTTAATATCACCATTTTATTTTATAAAACATTAATACCATTTTATTTCTGGAAAGTAAGTTGTATTTCTAACTAAGTTTACATTAACTTTTAGTTGAATTTACCATTAACTTTTAAGGCAGAAAAAGAGAAAATATTTGAAAAAATAACTAACTAAATATTATACTATACTTTTAGGGGCGCCCTCTTAATAAGTTACTTTTTATTAAAGGAATTGCAACAAGTAAAATTGACAGAAATTAATTAAAGATTTTAGTATATTGAATTGAATTAATATGATTTTGTAAAAATATATACTGATAAAACATCATTTTTATACAAATATTTTTTTAATTTAAATTCCATTGACAATTTATTATTAATGATAATAATACCTCTTTCATTAGTTTGGAAAACATTATTTAAACATTATTTTACTTAAAAATATACCTATGTTTATTGAAAATATAATGCAAGGTTTCTACAACTCTGGAAACATGGAAAACCTGGAATTCTCATGGATATTCATTATTCCACATGGAATCATGGAAATATCATGGAATTTTTATTTATATCATTGAAATTATTTTTTTTTATTTAATTTCATTACTTTCTGATGTTTATTAATTTTTAGCAAAATTTTATACCTTTTCTGCAGAAAGGAACTCCAAAATACTTCATAATACTTGATAATACTTCAAAATATTTTAAAATATACTTCAAATTACTCCAAGATATTCAATAATGTTTAAAAAGTCTTTAAAATATTTCTAAATGCTTCAAAATACTTCAAAATGCTTCAAAATATTTAAACATACTTTAAATACTTCAAAATATTGTAATATACTTAAAATTACTTTAAAAGATTTCCAAATATTTAAAAATAATTTAAAAAAGTTCAAAGTATTTAAAAATATTAGTATTTTAAGTATTAAATAAAGTATAATAAGATTTTTATAGTATTATTTGTTTAAAATATTTTAATGAATATAGAATATTTTAGAGTACTTATTTAAATACTTCAAACTACAACAAAATACTTCAAATTACTCTAAAATATTAAAAAATACTTAAAACTACTTTAAAATATTTCAGACTACTTCCAAATACTTTCAATTATTTACAAATACTTAAAATTTCTTGAAAATATATTTAAAAATACTTAAAATTACTTTAAAATAATTCAGACTAAGGTAACTGCCCCAGTTATCGACAGTGTACCAGTTATCGGCAAATTTCACGATTTTTAATCGTTAACTGGATTATATTAATGTTTACGAAGGTAA
>WNHD01013067.1:0-16387 GCA_011057455.1 Ganaspis sp. Gsp50 | reverse complement strand
ATTATAAACACAAACCCCCAAAATGGTTTCTGAAATCTTATTGCTAGAGAAATAAAAACAGATTTTGTCATTCAATTTTGAAGCTTCTTGTTGCAAAAAATTTTGTATGACACACGTGCGTAAATGTGATTAAATTCGTACGATTTGCATCACTCGCCTTCGGCTCGTGCTGCAAACATCCCGCCTACGTGAAAATATCCGACCGGATTTCCTCCCGGAGATCCGCCAGGATGTCCACATATCTTTTTGGAACATTCCGCCCAAATATCCGCTTGGACATCCGCCCGGAATTTTGCTAACTTTTTATATTTAGAAGATATTCAAAAATAGACTTCAAATTTGAATTTTGAGACCCCAAAGGGGTCTCATTTATAGTTTCCCACAATTAGTAACGATGCTATTTAACAGATTTAAGGTTTTTTAAGAAGGGATATTTTTCCACCCGGATGTCCGCCCGGATTGTGTTCCGAGCTGATGTCCAGGCGGAGGTCCGGCCGGAATGTTCCAAAAAGACATGTGGACATCCAGGCGCGGATGTCCTGGCGGAAATCCGGTCGGATATTTTCACGTGGGCACTCATATAATCACCTACTTTACGCACTTGTTTCATTAATAACTATTTTGGAACGTTATTTAAACACCCAAGTAGAAATCTAACACCGGCATAGTACTAACCCAGTACTGACTGTCAGTATTGCAGTACTGACTCCAGTACTGAGTCAGTACTAGGTCAACACTGGCTGGTAACGCTGTTCAGTACTGATCTTACTCCGACAGTCAGTATTGGATCAGCAACAAAATAATACTGGCATAACACCGACATAGTACTGATTCGTTGAAAAAACGTAACCTTTTTAAAAAATGCTAGAAAACATGCTCTCTTGCAAATTTGACCCTTATAAGCTTATAATTTTTATTTTTATTATAAAACGATAATGGATGCCAATAATGCTTAAAGTCATTTAGGATTACTAAATTATTACTATCAATGAATAATAAAAATAATAATTGTGACACGATCTGAAGAAAGGGACCTTACAAGCATTTGAAATTGGGTTATATTTGCTGACAGTTTTAACTTAATTAATGCTTTCCTTCTAATTATTTGCAGACAAAAACAGTTTTTCTCGACAGTGTACAAAAAAGCTATTCAAGAAAAACTTTTTTTCGTTGTAAATAATTAAAAAGAAAGCATTAATTAAGATAAAACTGTCAGCAAATATAACCTAGTTTCAAATGCTTGTAAGGTCCCTTTCTTCAGATCGCGTCACAAATATATAAATAAATAAAATATAAATAAATAACAAATAAATAATATATAAATAAATAATATATAAATAAATAATAAATAAATAAATAATAATTTTAATTTTAATGAATTCACTTTTATCTATTATTACTAGAATTGAAAATACTTGACAAAAATCTTACTGAATAAAGCCGTCTGTGATAGCCAAGCAAAAGTTTTCACATTTTCTGGAAGTCCAGGAGGTAACAATTCTGTATTTCTAATTTTCAGCAAAAATCGGAGTTGTGGCAAATTTCTAAATGCAGCATAAAAAGTCTCGAGCAAATGTTTAGGAAATGTTTCAAAAATAACCATGGATCCGAAACTTACGTAAATGCATCCATTTTCACTTTCATCAAGCCACTTCTGTATGTCCTGCAAAATAATTAAAAAATAAAGCAAATTAAAAAATAAGACAAATTAAAAATAAAACAAATTAAAAAATAAAATAGATGAAAAAATACAACAAATTAAAAAATAAAGCAAAATAAAAAATAAGACAAATTAAAAATAAAACAAATTAAAAAATAAAATAGATTAAAAAATACAACAAATTAAAAAATAAAGCAAATTAAAAAATAAGACAAATTAAAAATAAAACAAATTAAAAAATAAAATGGATTAAAAAATACAACAAATTAAAAAAGAAGACAAATTAAAAAATAAAACAGATTAAAAAATAAAACAAATTAAAAAATAAAACAAATTAAAAAATAAAACAAATTAAAAAAATAAAACAAATTAAAAAATAAAGCAAATTTCTAAATCGCAAAAGCTATTTTTCAACTCAAATTTTATACTACCAAAGATGATTTAATACTTTTAATAATTAAAATTGAATTATTTGAAATTGTATTAAATTAATCTTAACGTATATTAAATAATCAAAAATTATTTATTTAAAATTGTACTAAATTAGTATTTTAAATAACTAAAGTTTCATTATTTAAAATATTAATCGTTTCTGTTTAATCCATTTTTTAAATAACTAAAGTTTCCTTATTTAAAATATTAATCGTCTCTGTTTAATCCATTTTGTAAAAATAAAGGAATGAATAATAATAAAAGAAAAAATAAAATCATGTAATACTTGTGGCAATTTTTCCTCATTTTCCTCTATATGTATTCCGCCAACTTCAACAATGGACGGAGTTAACGGTTTCACACCAGTTAAACTATAATGTGTATTTGTAAGAAGTAAAGCAATGTTCTTTTGCATCTCATCAACACTTGGAAAGCCTGGTCCAAAATACTTTTCTACGTGTTTATTTTGTTCTTGAGAGAAATATTCAAATACCCAATTGTAAAAATAATGATAGAATGTTGTATGCAATCTTTTATAAAAATTGGAAATAAAGTTGTCTTTTTGAGAATATCCGATAACAGCTGTACTTGGGGGATTTCCAAAAGGAGCATTCATCCAACTATACAAATGAGTGCTTCCTAATCCAATTATTGGAGCTTTGAAGTGATGACCAAATGCCAAATAACACGGAAACATGTGCATCTGAAAAGAATATTTTTTTATTACAGTCAACTCTATGAATAGTGCCAGCATACACTATTTTTTGAATAGTGCATGATGGCACTATTCATAGAGTCGACTGTAGTATTTTTACTCAACAATCTCGATAACTGCCAAATAATAGTTAAGATTGTGAAATAAATAATTAAATTTTTTTTTTTATTTATCTAAGTGCCCATTCACTAATGTTGTTATTATTATTGTTATTATTATTATTGCTATCCTTATTCTGATTATTATTCTCATTAGTACTATTCTTGCTATCCTTATTCTGATTATTATTCTCATTAGTACTATTCTTGTTATATTATTGTCATTATAATTGTATTACTACACAATTTTTTGTACTATGACATAATAACCGCAATTATTATTATTATTAATATCATTATTATTATTATTATTATTATTATTATTATTATTATTATTATTATAGTTTTCCTTTCTGTTGACCTTTATTATAAAAATTCTTGTGTTGATTTTTTCTTTGGTTTTTATTATTATCATTATTATTATTATTATTATTATCATTGTTCAAAGTACAAAGGTCAAAATTTACAAATTAAATTCTCAGAAACATGTGAAAAAATCAAGTGATTTTATCAATTTCTTATATTTTAATTTGTTTAAAAAAGCAAGTTTTTTTACTAAAAAGGACATATACTTATAAGCATATTTATATATGCTTATAAGTTCCATCCAATTATATATAAATATGCATATAAATATATGTATATTTCGCAAATGTTTTAAAATAATTTATAATTTATGTAAGCAATTTCAAAAAGATTAAGCGAGAATAAACTGAATGCTATAAAATGACATATTATTTCTTCTAAGTTTTGCTTTAACTCAATTCAAATAAATTAATATTTCAATAGTTAATTAATTGTTAATTCATTTTTAAATATGCTTTAAATTACTTTAAGTATTTTAACTAATAATATAAGTACACGAAGAAAAAGTACGTAAAAAATTTCTTTGAGAATATACTCGATTTTTGGATGGGATACAATTTGCAAAAATTTGAAATAAAATGTGAAACAGTTTGTGCAGAAACCGCATAGGTCCATAAAACAAAATTGTTCAGGAATCAATAAAAACTGTTTTTCTTCTAATTGTGAGAATTTTTTTTAATTCTGCTCTTTTTATTGTATTCTACTAACCAATAGGTTTAAAAATTTGCTATGGTTGATTTATTTTTTAATTAATATAAGGTATACAAAAATTAAAATAACTTTTGGACTTACGCTGTTTCTGCACAAAATGAAATGAAAAACACAAGAAACGTAGTAAAAAAAAGTTTATTATCTCATTTTTATTAAGTATTTAGTAACATTCTTTAAAAATATTCAATTTAGATAGTTTTTATTAACATTTTATAAATATAATAAAAGTTTTTAATTATAAATTTTATTAATATAAATACTATCGTACTTTTATTAAAATATGTAATTTTTATAATTATAATATGTAATTAATTAATTAAAATTAATTAAATTATTACATTAAAATGTAATAATTTTATAATATGTAATTTTTATTAAGTATTTAGTAACATTCGTTAAAAATATTCAATTTAGATAGTTTTTATTAACAATTTATAAAATATAAATATAATAAAAGTTTTTCATTATAAATTTTATTAACATAAATACTATCGTACTTTTATTAAAATATGTAATTTCCAAATTTTACAGAGTTAAATATTACATAAAATGCTTCTTTATTAAACAATTATGGAAGGATTTAACTCTCTTATATTACGTAAAATCACAAAAGAGGTGCAAATTTTATCAAAAAAGTTAATAAATTAAGAATATAATGTTAAATTACCGCAGATAAAATATTTTAGGCTATCAACATAACCTCAAAAAGTACGAAACGAAAATTTGATTAATTTTTTAAAAGGGTTTAGAGTTTTTAACAGATTGTAGAGCTTCGTCTAAAGATAATTTTTCAATAAAAAAGTGATTTTCGAAAAAAATGGACTTATGCGGTTTCTGCACAAACTGTTTCAAATTTATGTGGAAAAAATTGAAATTAGCCCGAATAATTATTTGAAATTTTTGAAATTTGTGTTCCATCCAAGAATTGAGTACTGGCAAGAAAATTTTCACTCATTTATTTTCTTCGTTAAGTAATAATTTAAGTATGTTACTCTCTAAATCTGAATTAGTCAAATATAACTAATTCGATAGCAAAAAGTCAGTCACTGATTTAATTAGTCAAATATAACTAATTATTAGTGAAAAATAACTAATTTATTAGTCAAAACATAACTATCATATTTAACTAATAAATTAGTTATTTTTACTAATAATTAGTTATATTTGACTAATTGAATCAGTGACTGACTTTTTACTATTGAATTAGTTATATTTGACTAATTGAATCAGTTACTGACTTTTTACTATTGAATTAGTTATATTTGACTAATTCAGATTTAGAGAGTAGTAGTCGAATAATGTTAATTATATGTATGTTGAATGTTAATTATAATTTTTTGTAAAATTACTTACTTCCGTGATTATGAGATCGTAACTTGTATTTCTATGAGGTCCATTAATAAAATCTTGCATCACAGGATGGCCTAGCAGATCACAAAGAGGGTTCATTTCTTTGATCATTAAGCCGTATACCCAACGAATAGGCGATTTGGATATATATGTTTGAAAAGTTACGCTATGTTGTCGAAACCAACTACTTCCTTCAATGCTAAATTCTCGATAGTTATCCAGAGCTTTTTTTGAAGAATAATGAGAGATAACGTCGACTTGATGACCCTTTTTTGCCAAACCCTTCATAAGTCGATCAAACATTATATTGTGACTTCTATTCGGATAAGGAAAAATACCAAGAATTTTGTATCCATCGTTTAGTGAAAAATTCAAAGCAACGAGGAACAGAAGTACCTTGAAAATCTTTTGCAAAAGCATTATCGCGTTGTTTGAAAATTATTCAGTACTTTCGTTAAAATTGAAATAAAATTATTTAAAAAAATAAACACTTTTGATATCAAAGTCTATTATAAAAAATTATTTAAACAAAAAAATTACGCTTTTGCAGAAAAAATTTTTGAAACTGATGATTTGAAATCAACTTTTATACTGAGTGAAAACTGGAAGAATTTGAATTTATAAACCCCAAGTACAGATAAAAGCAAGTACAGGCAATTATTGGGTGTTACCTTGACGAAAATCTAAAATAAAAACAAGGTTGTACTTTGCTTTTGAATTATTTCGGTAATTGTTATTAAATGACTTCATTGTGAAATAAAAATCAAAACATTTTGAGGCAAGATAATATTTTCTAAAATTAAACACTCATTAGTGACAAATATTATGTCCCTTTAGGAAGAAAGGCTTATTATTAAATAAAGTTTTTTATTATTTATTTATTATTTATTTACTTATTATTTATTTACTTATTATTTATTTACTTATTATTTATTAACTTATTATTTATTTACTTATTATTTATATATTGCAATAGCGAAGCAGAAAAAGGCTTAGTAAATTTAATTGCCTCTTGAAAAAGACCCGAAAAATGTAATTAACATTTAATGAATGTTGTTTTAATCATTAACATTTGATTAACATTACAATTTTGAAATATTCGTCAATATACGTTTCTAGAAAAGAAAAAATTATAATGATCTGTTCTCCCAAATTTTTCAATTATGTGACCGCGGATTATTTTTATTTAGATTTCGCACATTTATCTAATAACGATTGTTGTTCTTTTTCAAAATTTCTTTTTTGATTGTTCTTTCTTAAATATTCTTTTTTAATGCTTTTTTGACTGTTCTTTCTTGAATATTCTTTGTTAATTTTCTTTTCTGACTGTTCGATTTTGACTATTTGCTTATGACTGTTCGTTTTTTACCGCTCTTTTTTGACTCTCATTTTTTGACTCTTCTTTTTTGACTCTTCTTTTTTGACTCTTCTTTTTCGACTCTTCTTTTTCGACTCTTCTTTTTTGACTCTTCTTTATTGACTATTCTTTTTTTTGACTCTTCTTTTTTGACTCTTCTTTTTTGACTCTTCATTTCAAATGTTCTTTTTTCCAATTTCCGATTTCCTTTCTTCGTGAGTTTTTGAACTAAAAAGTCTGATGAGAATTTTAAAAATATGGTAACATAAGTAAAAAGCAAGTGAAATTGCAAGTAACATGAATCCATAAACATCCAAAAGTTGCAGTTGCCACCATTTCAAATTTGTGGCCGGTGATTTTAATACGTTTCCATTTCTTGCAATATATTCAATCCAAAAAATTGCAGTATCTAAAGGACTTAATGGTCGATCCACGTATAACTTAGACAACTTCATGACATTTTTTCTAAAATGTTTTAAAAGTCTTGATTAAGAATATTATAATTTTTAATAATTAATTTTGAGTGCTTCTTTTTTCACAAAAATGCTATTATACTATTAGGGGTCGTCCATAAACTACGTAGCCCATTTTTTAGAAATTTAGGCCCCCCCCCCCCCTCCTTGACGAGCTACGTAGTTCATGGACGACCCCTTATAATTCTAACAAAATACAAAAAAAGAATACTATGAAAACAATACTATAAAAATACTATAAATAATACTACAAAAATACTATAAATAATACCACAAAATATACTATAAAAATACTGTAAAAATAAAAGTATTATTTAATTAAAAAGCACCTACTTGTACGTAGAATTATTACATATTTGGAAAATTGCATCTGTAAGTTGTTTCCCGTCTACAGTTTGCCAGTTTAGTGAAATAGCAACATTCTTTTGAACTAAGTTTTCAATATTTGAATTTTGATCGGCGAATAATGGAAATCCGATCATTGGAATCGAATTGGATATTGATTCTAATTCTCCCATCATTCCACCGTGAGTAACAAAAGCTTTCACATTCTTATGCTCTGAAAAAAATTATTTGAATTATTTGAATTATTTGGATTATTTGAATTATTTGGATTATTTGGATTATTTGAATTATTTGAATTATTTAAATTTACAAGACTTTTTATAACTGTCTTGAATACATTCTTGTAATTACTATTTGTGTGCTTACTTATTTTTTTTATTGAAACCATTTGCTATTTGGACGGTAAAAAAAGCATTATAAGAAAATTATCGAAAGGGCTCGAGGAAAAGAAATGGAGAAAAAGACTTAAAAAAATTATTAAATGAAACAGGCTGAAAGGTGTATTATATTTTGTGGAATTTTGTGTTAGTAAAGCGTATCAGGTGAGTCAAAGGCAAGTAATAATATTGTATCAACGCAGATTTGAATAAATTCTAATCTATTCATTTGCGCTATTGTCCTTATTACCAGTCTTATTATTTCTATTATTATAATTGCAATGTTGTTATTATCATCAATTATTATTGTCAGTTGTTATTGTCAATTATTATTGTCAATTATTGTTGTCAATTATTATTGTCAATTATTATTGGTCAATTATTATTGTCAATTATTATTGTCAATTATTATTGTCAATTATTATTGTCAATTATTATTGTCAATTATTATTGTCAATTATTATTGTTTGTCAATTATTATTGTCAATTATTATTGTCAATTATTATTGTCAATTATTATTGTCAATTATTATTGTCAATTATTATTGTCAATTATTATTGTCAATTATTATTATCAATGGTTATTATCAATGGTTATTATCGATATTTTGAAAAACTCACGGAATACCCTCAGTTGTGGAAGCCAAACAAATGTTTTTACATTTTTCGGTAGTCCAGGAGGCAAATCTTGCGTGTTTTTAATTTTCACTAAAAATCGGAGTTGCGGCAAATTTCTAAATGCAGCATAAAAAGTCTCAAGCAAATGTTTAGGAAATGTTTCAAAAAGAACCATAGATCCAAAACTTATGTAAATGCATCCATTTACACTTTCATCAAGCCACTTTTGTATGTCCTGCAAACAGTAAAAGTCAAAAAATGTCAACACTTTAATGTGAAACTTTAAAGTATTTCAAACTTTGTTTCCTTTCTTAAGCCCATTTATAATATAAAATAATTAAAGAAACTTGTTAATACTTGCTTTTGGCAATTTTTCTTTATTTTCTTGAATATGGAGTCCGCCAACTTCTACAACGGAAGGTGTGAAAGGTTTAACGCCTGTCAAACTATAGTGTGAATTTACCAAAAGAAGAGAAACACTTTTTTGCAAATCACCAATACTTGGAAAACCAGGTCCAAAATATTTTTCTACATAGTTATTCTGCTCTTGAGAGTAATATTCAAATATCCATTTTGAATAAAAATGAAAGACAATACTCGATAGTCTTTGATAAAAGTTGTAAAAAAAGGCGTGGTTCTTGGAATAAGTGTCAAGTGGTAGACTTGCAGGATTGTCATAATCATCATTCATCCAATCATATAAATGAGTACTTGCTAATCCAACCATTGGGATTTTCAAATGGTGTCCAAATGCCAAAAAACAAGGATTCATGAATATCTACAAAATATACATTTTTTATCAAATATTTCTTCTCACGGTTTTCTTAAAAGTATCAAATTGATCAAGATTTTGGAATTCATTTAATGTTCTTGGTATAAAGTTGATGCTCTTTACTCTCAAACATTTTTAATAAAATATACATCAATGTTATTTAAGAAAAAATGATACTTTATTTTTTTGCAAGTTTGAATGTGTTTCTGAAATTTTTCTGGCTATCTGGTTTTTTTATTCGATTCCCCGGAAAAAGGCACCCCAGTTTGAATATAATAAAGTTTTCGACACTTTCCTGGATCAATATGAATTTTAAAAAATTGTAGCTACATTAATCTGAATTATCAAAAAATTTCGTTTTCACGTTTTTGTAAATTTGAATGTGTTCCTGAAAATTAATTTCCATTCTCTTTTTTTTATTCGATTCGGAATAAAAAAACGCAATTTTAAAAGTACTACCCAGACACTACACTTTTCTGGATCAATTAGTTTTTTAATAAAATGTGCATCAGTGTGTATAATAAAAATAATCATCTCGGATTCATTTCCAGATTTGATTGGGTTCCTGAAATTTTTTTGTCAATCTGGTTTTTTTATACGATTCCCTAGAAAAAAGCACCCCAATTTGAATATAATAATGTTATTGACACTTTGCTGGATCAATATGAATTTTAAAAAATTGTAACTGCATAAATCTGAATTATCAAAAAATTTCGTTTTCACGTATTTGCAAATTTGGATGTGTTCCTGAAATTTTATTTGCATTCTCCTGTTTTTATTCGAATCGCAATAAAAAAACACGAATTCGAAAATACTTCCCAGACACTACACTTTTCTGGATCAATTTGTTTTTTAATAAAATGTGCATCAGTGTGTATAATAAAGAAAATCATCTTGGATTTATTTGCAGATTGGACTGGGTTCCAGAAATTTTTTTGTCAATCTGGTTTTTTATTTGATTCCTCAGAAGAAGGCACCCCAGTTTGAATATTATATCTTTTTTGATACTTTCCTGAATCAATATGAATTTTAGAAAATTGTAAGGGCATAAATTTGAATTTATAAAAAATTTTTATTATGACTTATTTGCAAATTTGAATGTGTTCCTGAAATTCTTTTTGCATTCTCTTTTTTTTATGCGATTCGCAATAAAAAAACACGAATTTGAAAGTACTTCCGAAATACTACACTTTTCTGGATCAATTTGTTTTTTAATAAAGTATGCATGAAAGTGTTTTTTAAAAAATCATGCTTGATATTTTTGCAAATTTTGAAATTTTCCTGAAATTTTTTTGGCAATATGGTTTCTTTATTCGATTCCCTAGAAGAAGGCACTCCAGCTTGAATATTATAACGTTTTTGACACTTTCCAGGAACAATGTGAATTTAAAAAAATTGTAGGTAATTTGAATTTTCTAAAAAATTGTAATTTTCACGTTTTTGCAAATTTCTAGGTGTTCATGAAAATTTTTCTGCATCCTCTTTTTTTTATTCGAGTCAGAATGAAAAACGACAAATTTAAGAGTACATCCCAAACACTACACTTTTCTGAATCAATATGAATTTTAAAAAAATGTAGCTACATAAATTGGAATTATCGAAAAATTTCGTTTTCACATTTTTGCAAATTTGAATGTGTTCCTGAAATTTTATATCCATTCTCTTTTTTTTATCCGATTCGGAATAAAAAAACAAGAATTTAAAATTACTTCCTAGACACTACACTTTTCTGGATCAATTTGTTTTTTAATAAAATGTGCATCAGTGTGTATAATAAAAAGAAATCATGCTTGACATTTTTGCAAATTTGAAAGTGTTCCTGAAATTTTATTGTCAATCTGGTTTTCTTATTTGATTCCTCAGAAGAAGGCACCCCAGTTTGAATATTATATCTTTTTTGACACTTTCCTGAATCAATATGAATTTCAGAAAATTGTAAGGGCATGAATTTGAATTTACAAAAAATTTGCATTATCACTTATTTGCAAATTTGAATGTGTTCCTGAAATTCTTTTTGCATTCTCTTTTTTTTTATGCGATTCGCAATAAAAAAACACGAATTTAAAAGTACTTCCGAAATACTACACTTTTCTGGATAAATTTGTTTTTTAATAAAGTATGCATCAATGTGTTTTCTAAAAAATCATGCTTAACATTTTTGCAAATTGTGAAAATTTTTCTGAAATTTTTTTGGCAATCTGGTTCTTTTATTCGATTCCCCAGAAGAAGGTACCCCAGTTTGAATATTATAAAGTTTACTTTTCAGGATCAATATCAATTTTAAAAAATTGCAGGTAATTTGAATTTTCTAAAAACTTGTAATTTTCACGTTTTTGCAAATTTCTAGGTGTTCCTAAAATTCTTTTTGTATCCTCTTTTTTTTTATTCGAGTCAGAATGAATAAAGACGAATTTAAGAGTACATCCCAAACACTACACTTTTCTGGATCAATATTAATTTTAAGAAAATGTGTATTGTTTTGCAATTTATAAAAATTTGCCATTTTCACGTTTTTGAGGAAATCTAATAGAGATTTTGCTTTCAAACTTTAAGAATCATCATATATAGCCTAAAAGTGTATCATTAATGTTTAGTTTATTATTGTTTAAAGGAACAACTTCAGGAAAAAAGAATGTTGAAGGTAGATCTCTATGTTATCATTCAGGATTTTGTACATTGCCTTAATTTCCCTTCTAAATAAAATTAGATTTATAAAGATGCATCTTACTTCAGTTACAATGAGATCGTAAGTTGTATTTCTAGAAGAGCCTTTAATGAATTCTTGCATCGCAGAATGGCCTAGTAAATCACAAAGAGGGTTCATTTCTTTTAACAGAAGATCCTTCGCCCAAAACAAAGGTGTCTTAGTTTTTATCGCTTCAAAAGTTAAATTATTTTCCGAAATCCGAGCACTTCCTTTCAAGCTGAAATCTCGATAATTTTCTTGTGGTTCAGTTAAAGGAAAATGACTGATGACGTCAACTTGATGACCCTTTTTTGCCAAACCCTTTAAAACTTGTTCAAACATTACGAAATGACTTTTTCCCGTATTTGGAAAAATTCCAACAATTTTGTATCCATCGTTAAATTGGAAATTGAAAACAACGAACAAGAGTATCGTAACACTTTTCTGCAAACACACATTTTCGCGCATTTTTTCGTATTTATATTTTTATATTTATATTTTTTCGTATTTGGAATTATCTTGTTTAAAATAGTAGTTCCAGTTTTAAGACAAACAATATCTGTAGCAAATTATGTTAATTTTATAATCAATGTTTTATGGAAAATTAAAAATAAATTCATTTAATGAGAGAACGATATCTTTCGTTAGTTTTTTCAAATTTTCTTGAAAGTCATTTTGAAGTGAATGTAAATTGAAATAAATGCAAAACTTTTCTTGCACCAAAAAATTTGCACGTTTTTGCACTCTTATTGTACAATTATGACTGCACCTTTTGTGAACTTGAATCATCGTTATCTACAAAAATTTGCAGACCGTTGTCAGTCTTTTTATTAGCAAAGGGATTTAATAATGCTGACAAAAGTTTATCACATAATATGAAGATACATACATTATTATTTCCTTTAATACAAACTTAAATCTGACTACTTAAACAGAATTTTTCATAAAATCAGAAGAATTTAAATAAGACAGAATTAATCATGTCTAAATTTATAACTTTTATTTTATACAATTTTTATTTATATTTATATTTACATTTCAAATTTTGCATAATTTTTTAAATTTCATATAATTTCTGCATGTCAAATAAACAAAAATAAATAACCACATTTATGAAAATATTAGCAAATGTAACGAAACAATGAAACAACTAATAAATATTTGTTTTAATTCAACAAAAATTTATTTCGACCTACTAAATAGTCGGAATTTTTAAAAACCCATTTTTTAAATTCTTTACAATTGATTTAGGGAGATCCTGGATTACATGAAAAGTCTTTAATTTATATAAAAGAAATTGTTTTTGTACGAACCACCTCACTAGATTTGTCACTGTTTTTTCGTAATTTAAAATTCTTTTCCGCAATTTTTCTTTTTTACGTACAATTTTGGAATATTTTTCAGTGTGACTTTCCAGACAGAGAAATCTTATCAAAAATTTAAACAAACAATGAATGAAGAATAAAACAAAAATTATTACGTCGGCGGCAACATCTTGAATTTATTTTTAAAGATTTGAGAACATTTTGTATTTCTGACGAATCTGGTCAAAAACAATTTTGATTATTAATTTTTGTTTCGGTGAAAATGATAAAAATCAGCTTGTGTATTATACAAGTATATACATGTATAGATTATTCATACAGATTATGTCATGTTGATATTTTATTTGTTTAAAATATTTGTGGTTATATAAAAGGATTATTTTATGTAGGTATATAATATATAGTTTCTTATGCACTTTGCTGTAAATGAGGTAATTAAAAACAGTTTTAACAGCGATTTTAAAACTGTTGGAAGTAAAGTTGTCAATTTTAATTAAATCGGCAATTTTCTGCCGCTCATAATGATAAATGTTCGTATATTGATCTACAAAAAGTGGAATGCCTTTCATGGGAACTTCACAATAGAATCTCCATGAGTTACGAAAGATTTAATATTTTTATGCTCTGTAGAGAATAATTTTTTTACGCAAAATATTATCAGTGGCTGTTAAGATATAAAACAATTTTTACAAAATACTTTTCTAGGACATTAATGAAAGAATATAAAAAAAATTATATCTACATATATAAATTATATAAACATATAAAAATTATACATTTTTACTAAATTATAAACATTATATATAAATATATATTTCAAAGAATTGCAATTAGTCGCAAAGTATTTCATAGTTAATTTCTTTTTAATTTATCATTTTCACTCTACCGTTAATCAGAATTTTATACACAAAAATTTTCTATTTTCTTTTTTGTTTATTCACCAAAAAGTATTTTGTCCGCTTATAATTCAGACATAAATTGTCAAAATAGACCGATCTAAACAAAATTTCGAAATATTACATAATTTTTTCGTTTCTTAAAACGCTTTCTTCAATTTTTATGTCATTGTAATTTTCCGTTTACTTTTGGAGTGACACTGATAACATTAAAGTTGCATCATTCGTTTGCTAAAGGTTTCATCAGCTTTTCGTGTATAATTTTTTACTTAACTGTCTAAAAATACTTTCAATTAAGGGCATGTGATGAGAAATTACGTAAATGGTTACGTGATCTGTGTAAGACAAAATTTTTCAGTTTAAACAAAACTAAAGTTCTGCGCAAAATACTTTTCGTTACAAATCGTTGTTATAAAGATATAAAAATAAATAAAATAGTTATAAGTCCTTTGGGATGGACTTTTTTGTCATCTAACTTTCTTAGAGGATACTTTTTTATTGCTAAAGAATAACATTTTTGCCGCTAGTTTCGCAAAGATATTTTCGCAAAGATATAAATTATATATGAAAGCAGAAGAATGCACAACAATAAAAATCCATAGACATCCAATAAAGCAAGTTTCCACCATGACAAATCCATCGCTGGTGATCTTAATGCATTTTTTCCATTTCGTATAATATAGTGAATCCAATAATTGGCAGTGTCAATCGGACTCATTGGTCTATCTTTGAAAATCGCAGAAACGTGTTTTGCCGCTTCTCTGAAATTTTGAAAATTGTTTTCATTTCAAGGGAACAATTTCATTTTAAAATTAATCTATAATAATCTATAATAATCTTTATTACTATATAATTATGAATATAATCTTTTTGGTACGATCAAGGGTATGATTAATTTCATTTTAAGAGAATTTAAACCCTTCTTTTCATAAATTATGATTAATATAAGGATAAGGTGTAAATTCGTAATTATTTTGTCTACGTTTGAGAATACGGTGTAAACGCGCTCATATTTTTTTCAAATTAAGGATACAGTGTAAACTCGGTTTTGGAAAATAATTGAAAAATGGGTAAAGTGGACTTACGTATAGCTAGGATCATTTAGAGTATTATTCAAAGCAATAACTAAGTCTTGATAATGGAATTCTTCTATATTCAATTTTATAGCGATTTTTTTAGACACATAAAAATCAATGTTAGCGAATTGATCAGAAAAAAGTGGCATTCCTATCATAGGAATTGCACAGTAAATGGACTCCTGAGTTCCCATCAGCCCTCCATGTGTAATAAAGACTTTTACATTCGGATGCTCTACAAATTAAAATAAAAAAAGGTCTCAATATTTTGTTACATTTTTCTCAACTACTGTTTCGTTGGTAAAACTTTTTCAAAGTAATTTAAAAAAAAAGAAAAACAAAAAAAGAACAAAAGAACAAAAGAAAAAACAACAAGGAAAACAAAATTAAAACGAAATTAAAACAATATTAAAACGAAATTAAAACAAAATTAAAACAAAATTAAAACGAAATTAAAACAAAATTGAAACAAAATTAAAACGAAATTAAATCTAAATTAAAACAAAATTAAAACGAAATTAAAACAAAATTAAAACTAAATTAAAACAAAATTAAAACAAAATCAAAATAAAAGCAAACAAAAACAAAGACAAAACAAAAAAAGCAAAAAGACACTTACTTAAAATTTGAAGTTGTGGCATCCATGGAAAAATATGGACATTCTTTGGCAATCCTTCTGGCAAATCTTCCTTTATAGTAATTTTCATTAAAACACGAACAGGAGAGATTTTCTCAAATGCTTTGTAAAAGTTGTAGATTATCTTTCGCGGGAAAGTTTCTATTCTGACCATAGAGCCAAACGTGAAGTAGACAACTCCATGTTTACTTTCATCTAACCATTTTTTGAGATTCTAAAAATTATAAAAATTAACTATACTTGAACCAATGCAATGTTTTATTGGAATTAGTCCTAAAATATTTACGTCCTTGATTCAAAAATAATTACTTGAATCACAAATTCTTGATTCAATTATATTTTATTCTTGAGCCAAGTATATTTTATTCTTGAGCCAAGTATATTTTATTCTTGACCCAATTATATTGTATTCTCGAGCCAAGTATATTTTATTCTTGAGCCAAGTATATTTTATTCTTGACCCAATTATATTGTATTCTCGAGCCAAGTATAT
>WNHD01013061.1:0-13618 GCA_011057455.1 Ganaspis sp. Gsp50 | reverse complement strand
CCAAAAAAAAAAAAACAAAATTAACATCCTACATTGTGAAGATAGTTTGCTTTAGAAACCATTGCATACAGAGTTGTAAATATTTTGTGCTAGAAAACAGTCTATCATTTAAGGAATGTACTAAATACAGTTATTTTACATAACACATAAATTAAAGATTAGACAATTGTCTAATTTCCTTTTTTTGGATATAATAGACATAATCGCAAAGTATACAGGAATGTTAATAACTAATCATAAATCGCCTGTATATGAAACTAAATGATTGTGAAATAAAATCATTGATACTAAATGATTGTGAAATAAAATCATTGATAAGATAGAAAAACAAAATAATTACTACTACATCAATTACTAATATACCAAACGTTCCTACACATATTTGAATTTTTATAAATCTTAATTTACCTTCCCACATTGAAGAAAAAATATTTTATTAATACATCAAATTGCTTGGTACCTACTCACTTTGCTTTAAAAGTAAATCGTTATAGAAACAATAAAGTTGATTCGAATAGTTCATTCATTAATTAATGTATTTAAAGAGTAAATTAAAACAATACTGAAGATACGAATAAGAGAATTGTGTCTTTTAACGTATAGAATATAAATATCATAAGCGCATAGTTCCAGGACATTTCCACAAACTGAATGTAAGGTTCCAAGACATTTGCTTAAAGCATATTGCATAGTAGAAAAGAGTGGGTTATAATCTACCGTAAACAATAAACTTATAAATTCTATTAATTATATTCTTTTTAAATTTGAACTAGAATTGGTCAATTTACTGAATAAAGAATTGCCTACTTCAAGTTGTCCGAAATTCTAAAAAAAAAAAACAATAATAAAAAACATTTACCTTGTATATCATCTACAGATAAACGATGGTTGAAAGATTTATGAGAACATAAATTTCCCAGTCTTCAGTTGATCTCTTGAATTCTGATTTCATATTTCTTTACCGATACACTTTTAAAACAAATTGACTAATTTTCAGCGATTTTGTCAGATCAGTATTGATGTAATTTGAAAAACTTAACAAAAACGTAAGTTTGCAATCTCTCACGTCATTGTACAATTCAATGAGTTTCAGCCAAACGATCAGTTAGAAAGTTGTCAAATGTATAATGTAGTGTTAGTTAAAATAATATATTTTAATACATTCTCTTGATAACAAACTGTTGTCTAGGAACAAAGGATTATAATTTTGTGTATGAAGCGTTAAGACACAAAGTATCTTATTCTTAGCAAAAGACTAGTTTACCTTAAAATCTCTGATGTAAGAGGATCACTGTAAATTTAATTTACTAAGTTGGGTAAATGTGAAATTTAAAGGCTTTAATTAACACCAACTCTGATAATATTCAGTTTATGCATACTGCACTTCACACGTAAAAGCTGTGTATAAAGAATTGTGAATATCATTTTTTGAACATCGTTTCCGCTTAGAAAAAATCGATGGAAAAGGTAACCTAATCCAAGATAAATATGAGAGCAAGAAAATTATGTAATAAAAATATGGAATATAAGTATAAGAGACGGCTATTTCCAGGACATTTTAGCAAACTGAATGTTAGGTTCCGGTACATTAAATTAATAGCTTTTAAATTTAACATTAACCAACCTTAACACATTTAATTAATATTGGTTATACAGAATAGACAAATGCTAAAATCAGACTTTTAAATTTTAGTAGCGATAGAAACAAGAGATTCTTGTTTATTAATTTTTTCAAGTCTAAATACAATCCATTATTAGCAATGGCTTTTAAAAAATGTTCCAAAAGTATCACAAAGTCAAAGAATATTTTCATCACATGCTATTGCATGTTTCAAATTTTATAATTCCTTAAAATAGAGAAAATGATTTTAATACTTTCTCGCAAATCTGCACGGTTGTGAAGTATATTATTAAGAGTAATTAAATAGACTTTAATCTGGATAGGTAAAAGTAAATCTTTATTCTTCCGATTAAATAAATATTTAAAATTAAATATAGTAATTTAGTTGTAAAAGATACGCTTGTAAGCTTATCTCTTATCCTTTAAAGAGTGTGTTTCAAACAGATCTTATAATTAATATTTAGGATGAGTACAGGGAAATTCTATCATTGACCTTATACAATATAGGCATCATAAACGTATATTTTAAATTAGTTTGACTATACTGAACGTAAGGTTGCAGTACGTTCGCATAAATATATCTAATTATTTTGAACTGATGAGTCTATTTCTTGACAATATATTAAAAAGAGTTGCATGATTCCATCCATTCTATTTAATATTAGATTTTTCTCTAGTATATAGGAAGTTCATTTCAAACTAAATCTACTATTTTTCTTGTCTAGAATGCTTTAGTTTGTGTTTAAGAGACTTATATTTAGAATTTCATATAATTTGTTGGTTGAAAATAGTTGATATTTATGAGATAATATTCATAACAGACATTGTAATCAATATAAAATGTAAAGAATTATTATAATTAAGATCCTCAACTTTACTTTTTATGAATAACACAAAAGCAAAGTTGCAGGACCTTTCAGCAAACTGAAAGTATGGTTCTCTTACACTCACCTAAATGCTTCTAAATTTATCTTTTACCAATTTTATTGCATTAAATTGACAGAACCTTATTTTTGAAGATATATAGAATACTAAACGACTAATTATATAGAAAATCTATAATTTATCATTGAACCAAGCTATAGCATGTCTTAAATGTAAAAATTTAAATTAAAAAAAAAGTTCATGTATTTAGTTATTGAAACTCAAATTGGTTTGAATAAATTTAAATTAGCATTGAAGCATACATAATGGAAATTTGTTTAAAATAAAATATTATGGAATTTTTTACTTTATAATTTTATTTATCAAATTTTATCAAAATACACAATGTTCGTATGAACAAACACAGTTTTATAATGATTGGTATTTTTTAGCATGTGACAATTTCAAAACTAGATGACTATAAGGTAACGTGACTTAATAAGCGACATTGATATTAAAATGAGTAGTATAGTTGACTATTGTCTTTAAGACTAGTCAACAAATATTTTTTAGTAATTCGTATTTTTGAACATACGGATTTAAAAACAAATCATTTGGAATATTAAGAGGATTAATCTTATAAACAACATTAAATTTCAGTCTGTTAAAAATATTATAAAAAAACTATAACGCAACTATGAAATCTGTAGTTTTTAATTTCCAACCATGGAAGAGATGCTTTAACAATCTGCAGTGTTTAACAATAATCATTTAATATTTCCTTTCCAGGTGGTATTTGTTTGTTCGCAAAGAACACGAGACGTAGTATACATTATTAACTTTAATAACTTTAGCGTTTAGTGAGAAATTTTTCTTCAATGATTAATTTTGCAACTAATTTCTTTAGATTTGGCAGTCGCATCGATGAAATATTTAACGTTTTTATACTTAAGAAAATACATGTAACATCCACTATCTTGCTTCTCATATAATGCTTCGCGTTTTGTAGTAGTTTAATAATCACTTTGTTTTCAAACATATTCTGCGATTGAATCTCGTTTTTATATATTTTTTTGTTACAACTCCGCGTACTCTGTCTTTAATATTTTTCACTTTCAGACAAACGTATTTTAATAAACTTATTTTATCATCTAAAGAAATCTTCCTATTATGATTTGTTATCCGTGTTGATTTACTTATTGATTTTACGTCTAGTAACAATTTTTCAAACAAAACATTATAGAGAAGCAAAATAATATGTACTTATTTAAAGTTGTTAAACTATAGAATAACATCTTATTTAACCCATCATTTCTTTTCCGTGGTTCCGCTGTTGACTGCTCAACCAAGTTTTAATAGCAGGAACTGATCGGTTTTTATTGATTGATAGATTTTTAACCACTTCATATATTTCTTTGGATCCAGGTAATGTGGCTTTGGAAATGTAATGATCTAATAATTTGAAAATAGTAGAACTCTCCTCTTTACTCCACCTTGATTTTTTAATTGAACCAAGTGGCCTATCTAAAACATGATCATTTATTTTAACGAAATTATTTCTTTAAATATTAATGGTCTACCAAAACTATGAAAATTAATGTAAGTAACATTATTTTTTTAACTCTTAAAGATGGTTTCATTGGATATGTAAAATAGGAGTTGTTAAAGCTTATAATTATAAATTGTTACAAAATTAAATTCTTACCAGATGACCTTCTTTTAAGGGAATTCCTCCACTGTTTCTAAAAATCTAAAACAATACCAAATTTGTATAAGTTAAACTTTAACTATCAGGAAGAGGCTGTCTGCAAATGGATTCTAATATTTTATTCCCGTCAGCAAAGTAAATTAATATTGTTACATAATACTGATTTAAATAAATATTATTGACAGTATGCTGCATCATTAGCGCCTTGGTAATTCTGAAGATGTTGCTATACTTTTAATGTCAACGATCATTGAAATACTGATCTAGAAAGTTTATTTTCTACTAAAGATCTCAACAAAAAAGGCTGTAAATAATTTTCACCAAGTAACAGAGGTGGGAAGTGGAAGGGAAAAAGAATAATATAATAAAAGAAATTTAGATTTAAATTGGTAAACAGACAGAAAACAGACAGAAAAGTTTCTAAAAGATTTTAAAGTTAAGGTAGAGATAAATGAAATCAAAAAAACATAAGGGAGTATATCAAAATCATGTGCTGTTAAATTAGAAAGTAAAAAAGAGAAATGGATAGTGCTGATTTAAGAAATGAATCTTGGGAGGAAAAAGATTTGAATGGATTTACATAAAACAGAAAAAGAAAGAATCTCAAGATATTTGTCACAGCAGATGTGTTATAATCCACTTGTGGATGTGGATTATAATAAGGGAAGCGAGGTAAATAGGATGACAAAAATATGGATATCAAAGGAGAAGGGTGGAGAATCATCGTGTCATAGGTATTTAACTAATCATATAGAGCAGTCTGCAGTAGCTTTTTTAGCAGTATAAAAGATAGGTGGAGAAAGGGTGGAAGTCAATTTTAAAATAATTTCAGGTAGATAAGGAGGAAAATGTAATAGTGGGTAGTGACCTAGGAGGTACATATATGGACATATATGTGAGGTAGAAATATAGCAAAATACTAAAGCACAAGAGAATTAAAACTCTTATGTCCGAAAGAGAAGGCACATTATTCGACACCTATACACGTTTAAAATAAAACAAGTTATATTGATTTCATACAAATGGTTAAGAAGGATAATGAAGCAGAGCATTTATAATGGAAGCCTTTCCTGGTAGTGTTAACAGCTCAAAAAGGGAGGGAATCTAAGAAGGTAGAAAAGAGAAGAGTGTAAGAATGGGGAAGTTGAAGAAAGACAGACTCAGTATGATTGAGGTTTGCATTTCTAGAGAAGAAAGCGTAAATACAATTCGTCGGTTTGGAGCAAAACCATGAAATTTCAGAGAAAGTTTACCGTTTCAATTAATTATCAATGAAACATGCCGTTTGAGTTCAACAAAAAAGAATGCTTCGTTTTATGTTAGACTAGGAAAAACGTCTCAACAAACAATCAAAAACTGTTACATTTCAGAAGGCTAGAAATATTGTTTTAATTTTTTTAGTTGTCCACAGTTATCAAACTTAAAAGAGGTTAAACGACAACCGAAGTAAAGTTTCTAACAAATAGTATTTTATTTTTAAAGTATCTTTTGTGTTAACCATTAATGGAACACATTTGTTTGAAACAGCAATTCCGTTATAGCTTAACCTACTCTATAAATTTTAAAAACTGTCGCCAACATAAGAACTGAGAATTCTTAGCTTTCTGAAATGAAATGTTCTTGGATTGTCAGCTCAAATGGCATGTTTCAACAGAAACAGCATAGCCTTAAATGTTTGCTCTAAAAATTTGTAAATTTGCTCTATGCTGACGAGTTTTGAAATCTGTAGATGACTGTATCAAAATATCAAGCTTAAAACGAGTAAAAAGGAGATAATGGAAATAAAGATTGTGAGGAAAGCAGAATATTTATAAAATATCGTATCTTTATTTATTTACTGAAATTGAAAAAATGATAGAATTGATTCGAGTAGAATAGAATATTCCTTCTTAGACACCTTCTTAGTCATTAATAAAAAACATAAGGAGCATGAAAAGTTTTTCGTTCAAAGGAGAGAGAAAGAAAAAGTTTGATTTGTGGAAGGAGTAAAAGAGGCCATAAGAATAATAATATAATAATAATAATAATAATAATAATAATAATAATAATAATAATAATAATAGTATATATTTTAAATAAGGAGATAAAATAAATAAAAAAATGATGAGAATGTAATATATAACATAGTAGAAATTGAGAAATGGAGAAGGTATTTCATTGAAAAGAACAGAAAAATGGTGTTAAAAGTAAAAAAAAGAATAAATAAAGAGGGAGATATAAATGAGTCAATAAGTATAATGAAACGAAACAAAGTGTATAGATATATTAAAAATTAATATTGGAAAAAAATGGGATGAAGATAGAAAAAATGGTTGAGGGAGGACTGCTCGATTAGAGAACTTGTTTCATTTGTTAAGAAATATGTCTGGAAGATATTAAGTGTACGTGTAAATATTAACAGAGGGATTAAACATAGTTAAAAGATTCAAGCTTCATATAGCACAACCAGACATGGATTAGGAAGAAGATGGTAGCCATTGATAATAACCTTTATGTGATTGCTTTTATGATTCGTAGTAATTTATAAAGATAGAACGATAATTTGATAGAGTGATTTAAACATTTTAAAGAAAAGATTTTAATAGTGAGATGAAGAAACTTATGGAGGACATAAAATTAAAAAGAAACTGAGAAAAGTATAAATGAAATTATAAAATAAAATTTTTATATAAGAGGGTAAGAGTAACATAGTAGGTGGACAGATAAAAGTTGAGTTCTGGTTAGAAAGAGATCTTCGCAGTATCTAACAAAATAAATAATGAAATTTTAAACACTTTGTGAGATTTATCAGTGTTAAATTAATAAATTATTCTTATTTCAGGAATGTCTGTTTTTAGATAATAAAAATACTTGCACCAACTGTTTGGGAAAAATGCATGATATAATCCCTGAATTACTTAAAGGTCGGATAATGACCTTGATAATAATAAAACCGCTGTACCCGTTAAACAAAATTGTAGCAATAATTAATACAGAATTCTCTAAAATAAATATTTACTACATTAGTTTAAAACAGACTTTTATAAATGTAATATATAAAAATTACTTTAAGTAAAAGAAGTTGTTAAATAAAATTTAATATAACAATATTCATCTGTGTTATTTACCGTCTAAATATTTGTTGTTTGAAATATTCTCTGAATCATCTGTAAGAGGATTCTCGATTTCGTCAACCGATTCAGCATTGTTCTCTTCTGATTCCCCTTGAACAAGCTGTAAAAGTTTACTCATCTTTACATTTTTTTGAAAAGTTGGTTGGAGATACACCTTTCTTTGGATTTCTATATCGTGCTCCATAACGTTGTCTAAATCCAGTAACTCATTTGGTGATAAATTTAACTCGACGAGAGCAGTTGCCAAGTGTTTTCGGAGTTCCGTTTCTCTTAAGGACAATGGATTTGAAGCTTTACATGCAAGTGAATAATTTCTCATTATACCACAGGGACTTAAATATTTATTAGTTGAGCTGTTCTGAGAAGGTAAACCAATCACGTATGGATTACTTTCTAAAGTTTTAACTTTTTTGCACAAACTAAGAAGTAGAAGAATAGATTTAACAATGTCGAAACTTATTAGCACTGGAACCTTACGGCAATGCCTTCCTCTGATCTCAGTTCTTGAAAATTCTATAGCTATTTTTTGCGTCGATTCTAGCATATTCAATTCAATTAAAGTTAAACTTTTTTCTTGAAGCAAACTAATGCTTATGTTCGAGATAGCAGATGAAGATGATAGCCTTATTTGATCAACTGATGTATCTGAAATTTCACAAAGGGAGACATTGCTTGCTATTGAGTTTTCCATTGGTTTTAATTGTTTAGTAACTTCGCTAGAGCAACTTTGTTTCTGCATGCAAAGATCATCATTATAACTAGACTTGTCGATCAACTTTTCTTTATTAATTGAATCATCTTTATCAGTCGATGAGTCATGATCATGAAGTAAGTATTCTTCATCGGAATTACAGTTACTCAAACTCCTGTTATCGTCCAAGTAGACTTTCGCAAGTTCTTCTAAAGAGCTATTACAATTATTTGATTGTTCGAAGGCTTCTATAACATTGTCAGTTACTTCTAGTGTGTTACTCACTTTCAGATGGCTAAAGGGTCTTGCAGAATCAGGGATTAATTGGTCTCGTAGAAGCTTGTTATCATTAAAATTGTCATCTGTGAGTTCTTTTGAAGAGTTGCTTGAATCCTTTGATTTTTCCCAGTCTTCTATAACTTTTTTCGACACATCTGGTACATTATTTACTTCGTAAATGCCAGATTGCCTTTCAGATATAGAAACAGGGGAAAAATTTGAATGCATTGTTTCTATCTTTAAGATTTTAGGTTTATCAGAAGTTTCGATGCAGGATACAAAATCGTCGAACAAAACATCAACTTGATGGTTTTCCGATAAAACCAAATCTAAAAGAAAAAATCACAGTTAACTACATTCGCTAAAATAATAAGTGCATTAAAGACAGTGCAATGTGTTTAGCAAAAACATTAACGCTCCTACAAACTAGTTATGAGGGAATCCCTCACAGGGTTCATGACTTTAAATAACTTTTGATTTATACATTTTAGGACCTTGCACATTTCTATACCTTTCACAGCACTCTTCTTGAATATATTTTTAAAGACTTTTGGTAACTTCCCACTATTTATTGTTGCAAAAGGAGAGGTGAAATAATCCCTCTACACGAGTGCGTATGTGTAATATTTTTAAGGACTGTGTAGGAGGGTTAAATATTATTTTAATTTTATGTCCATATTTCAAAAACGTTCAGCATAATTATTTTGTTTTATCAATGCTTCTTTTTAATTCACATTTAAAGAAAAATAACACCTACATATTCTTATTCTCCCGGCAAACCACTTCTTGCGCTACATTAAATTTACGTATAATACCCATATTTACTGTACGCTAAACACCCTGCCAAAATATTTAAGTAGAGTATCGTAACATACCATAACCAGTAAAATCATAAGTTGAACATTGCTCTTGCTTCTGTATTTGCGAATCGGTATCTTCAAAAATGATCTTCACATTATCAATGTTCTCAGCATTTTCATTAGCAGATTTTGCTTGAATGGATTGTGTCGCAGTGTTATCATTAACAAGGTTTTTATTCTCAGCAGACATTTTTTCATTATCAATATGGTCTCTCATAAGTTTATTTTCATAAACATTTGTTTCAACCTGATTTGTAAAATCAGGAACATCTGTAAAAATTGGATAATGATTATAAAGTTATATTTCTTTATCTACCATTAAGATTATATTACAGGTAATTCAATCACTATGTAACAAATAAAACAGTGGCAGGAATTAAGGTAAGGTAAAATTTAATACAAAAGATGATTATTATATTAAAGTGGAATTTCAATAACAACCTACTAATTTTTATCGATTGCTTAACTTTTGTACTAAATTTATTTATGTATTTATATTTATTTATATAAAACTGTTAATGATAACCCTCCAAGATAAAAACTAAAATTGATAAATGTAAGCTACGGTAAATGTTAAGGTATTTGTGGCACCGAATAGTTCTAATTTGTTTGAATAATATCGAATAGTGTTTTGAAACGTCACTTGATTATTCTCTGACTTATTGTCTATAGAATAAGATTAAAATTGACATTTTGTAAGGTTAAAAACTGAAAATCAAAGTTTTCTAAATTACCCGCATTTTATGCGAAACCCAAAGATTATATATTTTATAATTTCTTTTTGAAAAGAATCGGCAAGTTTTAATAAACAAAAACTAATAAGCGGGACATTTTGAGAAAACAATTACTTAACATAAGAATGAAGAAACTCTACTGTTTGGTTCAGAATTGATGGAAAATAAAAGTTGAAACATTTATAACAAATGCAGAGAAAGTGGTATGGTTTTCAAAACCAACACAATATAGCAGAAGAATTTTAAAAAGATATACTTAATAGGAAATAATAGTTTGCATAATTCTGAAACTTAAATTGAATCTATTTTTTAAAGAATTTTCGAACTCGACAACCAAACGAAAAATACTATAAGGACGCCTTATCGGATGATACGTTGGTAATTGCTAGTATGATTGTTAAAAATGAAATACTAAATCATTGAAAACATTTAATTCGATTACATAAATTTTCCAATAGTAACCAGCTTCAGTATACAGAGCAACTTCTATAAACTTGACATAAGATTTTGAGAAGGACTCCCATTATAAATGTAATCCTAACAATTTTTTGTAGAGTTCTTTTTTCATCTTCAGAAGTTTAAGCATCTTTGTTTTGTGGGTAGGAAATCATCAAAACTGTTTAACATGTATAAACAAAAGCAAAGCTAACATTCTAAGTAATCATCTGCACTTTGTTACTATGACCCCTTCTCATTGCAGTTACAATCTTTGACAAAAATTACTGCTCTTAATCATTAACTCACTGTATATGAGTATACCCGTAACTTCCACCCACACAATCCCTCTGCTCGTCTTCAGGAACCTGTCAGCCCGCAGTTCAGGATTGCACACTTAAATAGCGGCCCTCCTAGACTCAATCTAGTATCAAGGAGCTCAGTCGAATTGTTTGTTCTACTTACTGCAGAACAAGACGGCGACTCTATTCTCTAAGACATTTTTCATCAGAAGGGCATGTGTCTTTTAACTTTTCCGACATTTCTTAGATCAGTCGGGAACCTTGTAAATGCGGATCACGTAACGTCAGGACCAGTTTGGGCTTCGCAAGGTTGTCCCACAATAATAAAACCAAATTTTCCTCGGTGATCCCACATTTCGAGAGACTGTTTCTTTACAAGGGGAATGACTTTCCCCTTACCTTGAGGTGCAGAAGTCAACGCTCCTGAAAATTTAAGGGTTCTCCTGAATTACAGGACATCTGTACCTCTACAGTTTCAACGACATTGTCATCACTTTTAAGATCTCGGCATAGTCCTGAGGAAAATTTGTCGAAATCTTAACTGCCTCCTTGGTATGCAGCCTTAATGGACACTTGTGAACTTCTTCAGCTTTTTTCCTTCAATGAGGCTTTTTTCTTTTTGGCCTCCATTTTCTTATTTTGGATCAATTGAAATCCGTCAACCTCATTCCAGTAATTTCTGGAGGTCACCTCAGTTTATAACTTCTTTATCTAACTTGTATTCTCTGGAGCTTCCGCTTCTTTACGCTTTGCATTCTTTTATACCTTAGGACTGACACTAAGACTTTCAGTGTAAAATCCCATGTGCGCAAAAAACGTCGACAGAATGCAGAAAACCATGAGAGTGAGTGAGACATCATCCTTCTCGCACGTGTAGATTTCTGCTTTCGGTCGAAGTTTTCTTTCCGCATGGAATTTCACACTGAGAATACCACCACGGGATTTTATATGCGTATTCTCTTTACACGTCCTTTACATGCTACCTATGCCTAACCCTAGATCCCTTTCCGTAAAGAAAGGACCACAGCCAGGATCTTTGCAGCTAAATCTACCACTTCAAGAAAATGTATATGTCAGCTGGTAACACTTTATTAAAAGCGACGGGCAATGGCAGTGGATGTATAAAACAGTCTCAGGCTTCGCACCACGCTCCCGACACGTAGGGTTAACAAGAATTCCCGTATTGTGCATATGTTGGCGTTATAACTATGGCCGGTTATAAGCTGACTAATGAATCTAATATCTTTCTTAATTGAATCTGGTCCATTCTGCAGATTGTTGTAACTTACCAGTATCTACTAGGAGTGATTCAACTTGTATCAACTTGTATCAACTTGTTCAAGTAGATTACCCTTCAAGTTTGTACTATGAAAGTCATATTGGTAGATCTAAAAGAATACACGTTTTACGAATCGGAGAGCAAGATGAATTGCCCATCAGAACAGAACCAGGTGTTACCTTATCCTTAACTAAAGCATATACTGACATTTGCGTGACCTCACATTCTAAGGCTGAGGAAAGCTTCGTGTAAGGTTGAAATTCTCCTTTTATCGGTATTGTTGACAGCAAATATTACCTGGACATTACAAAGCAATATTACATCTGTATAGTTTCAGCGACATTCAGCAAATATTTCACAAATATGTTAGAACAAGATATTTCTGGAACTTAAATGACATTTTACGGTATGTTAGTAACCAATAAGGTCGCATACAATTAAATATTACTGGACAGCTATACAACCCATTATAACCAAGATTGGCAAGCGAGCAACACGTACAAAGTTTAATGTTTCATTAAAACGTTCAGGTAAGTAACGCTGTCAACAATACCGATAAGAGTACATTTTTCACCTGACACTAAACTTCCCTAATCCTTACAAAGTAATGTTACGAAAATTTAAGTGCAAGCTTCAGCTAAGGTTAAGGTTATCTGCATCTGGTGCTACGCAGGTATGTTTAAGACACAGTTATTGGATAATTAATGCAGTCCTTGCGTTAAATTTATGCGCTTTAAAAAATCAGTCTGACATCGATACATAGAATATTATCGTAAGGAAAGCATAAATAATCTTAGAGTACGGCGACTACATGGAAAATATTAAGGACTGTATGAATATGTATAGAAATGATCAAGTAAACCTACATGTGAGTTATGTAACCAGTTAGGTGTGTTCGTTTAAGAGAGTTTGCCTAATAGTAAGGAATTGTATCTGGATTGTGTGCTTCAATCTCACAGCACTTGTCTCATCTTGGTGATAAGAGAGCTTCATCCCTAAAAACCGTGTGAATAAAGTGTGGTTGTAACTTTATTTTGGGAAGGCCCGATAAGTACACGGAATCTCTTCAGGAGTATTGCTATATATAAGGGTGCAAAAGTGCTATTAAGTTTACCCCGTCATCTTTTCATTTCATACATTTAACATCACTGAATGAATATTTTATGTTAGATTCTTATCAGTAAATAGTGCTACAGGAAAAACAAAACAGTAAATTCACCAACTTATAATAATTACACATTTTTTATAGGTGAGAATAAACTTATAGTTTTTTACAACACAAATTAGTACTTAACTCAAAATGAGTTACATCAGAGTACCTTGCTTAAAATTTCCGACAAATTTCAGAAGAATGTCAGACGAATTTGTCCGGATGTGTCCGACATTTGTCCGAAATCTATCAAGAAATAGTCCGATTTTGTCTGAAAATTGTCTAATTTTTTTAAAAACCAAAGAATGTTGGCTGAAAAAGACCAAATTTGACGGAAATAAAACTGTTGTAACTAAAATATTATAAGGAAATGCGAAAAATGGTCCGATAAAATCCGAAAAAAGTGCGGATACAGATTAAAATCCGAAATTTGCCTAAAAACATACTAAATTTGATCAACAGAAAACTGTTAGAAAGAAAGCTTTCAAGAAAATGTGAAAAAGCGTCCAGTAATATAGGAAAAGTCCGGTTACTGTTTAGAATCAGAAATTTTACCGCAATAAATAAGTTGCATCTAACTAC
>WNHD01013056.1:0-14460 GCA_011057455.1 Ganaspis sp. Gsp50 | reverse complement strand
TTCAAAATACTTCAAAATATTTAACAATACTTCAAAATATTTAACAATTCTTCAAAATACTTAGAAATACTTCAAAATATTGAACAATTCTTCAAAATACTTAGAAATACTTCAAAATACTTCAAAATACTTAAAATATTTTTAATATTAAAAATAATGACCTTGAGTAGAATTTAATTTTTGTAAAAAATTATTTTTGCAATAAGCCTAAGAGCGAACTTTCAGTTTTTCAAAAGTAATTCAAATTCTTACAAAATTTTGAAAAATTCATTTTTTTAACATTCAGACACACAAAATATAATGGAAATTTTTCTATTTTTCTGATGGAAATCATGGATAACTCATGGAATGAAAGGCATTAGATTATTTTTAAATTAAAAGCAAGAAATTAACTAAAATTTCTTAAATTTTTAAATATTACAATGTTATCCTCTTTTCTCTTCTTTCCAAAATCCCCTTTTTATGAAAGAAAATTCCCCTTTTTTAAAATCAAAAATTCCCTTTTATAACTAAAATTCACCCAAAAAGCGACTGTGATCCCTGTAATCCTAATAATTTCCGTATTATATTAATTTATTCATTTAATTGTAGAAAAATTCTCCGCGACTTTGTTGAGACGAGGTACAAATTTTTTTTCGTTTATTTTCGCAAAAACAGATTCAAAAAAGACATTGAATGTAGACCGAGGATTAAAAGAGGTTTACAAGAGGAGTTTTCGTTTATTTTCGCAAATCGAGGTTTAATAAAGCAAGAAATTTGCTTATTTTATTGACAACGTTAATAAATTGCTTATTCGATTTAAACAAGCAAATAAGTTGCTTTTTGATTCAAATAAGATATTAAAGACTACAGAATTACTTCATAAACATATAATATCTGTTCATAAACACATATTATATGTTTATGAAATAATTCTATAAGTTCTTTTACGAAACTAAAAAAATCCAATTCTCGAAATGCATTTATAACTTTCAATCTCCTACGAAACTACATGCCATAACTCAAATATTTAATTTAATTAAAAACTTTATATGTATCATGAGAATTAGTTTTCTATCTCAATTTTTTCAATATTTTATAAAATAAAACGAAATTGATATACATTCACTGTAAAAATTGTCCTTTTTTTACATATACTATTTTAGATTTTCGTATTCCACAGAAGAATTTATTGAAAATGTTATTCTATTGCAGATAATATGATGAAGAATAAAAGATTTACTTATTAAGAGTGGAAATTTTGTAGAATATAAAAATTATGTGACTAAAAATACACAGATGTGTCTATGCAAATAAAAGTTATGTAACAATTAAGTTGGACAGAGAACTGTTTCTTTGTCAGTTATCGTTACGTATCGATTTTTACAACTTTTTAGAGGAAATCAGGATCAAAGGAAGTAGACCATTTTCTTAATTAAAAAAGTAAAGACCCGGGAAATTAAATTGACAAGGTTCAAGTTACGTGATTAAAATTTTTTAAGTGGTTTCTTATAATTAAAAAAACTGAATATTTCTTAAAGAAAACGTCAATTATTTCTTCTTTGGGGAAAGTCAATTATTTCTTTGAAAAAAGTCTATTATTTCTTGCAAAGGTCAATTTTTTCTTGCAAGGGTCGATTTTTTCTTGCAAAAAGTCGATTATTTCTTCCAAAAAAGTCAAGATTACTTTTGGATAAAAGAAAATTACTTTTTGCCAAAAGAAAGTCATTTTTGTGAAAAGAACATTTTTTTGTCAAAAGAAGAATAATTTTTAAATTAGATATAAATTATATATAAATTAAACTATATACGCTATGTCAAATTCTATTATTTCTTGCAAAAGGTCGGTTATTTTTTTGCCAAAAGTCGATAATATCTTCCAAAATAGTAAAGATTATTTTTTGACAAAAGAAGATTATTTCTTGGCAAAAGAAGATTATTTCTTCAAAAATTAATCTACTTTATATCAAATTCTATGTCTTACAAAAAGGATTATTTATTACAAATTTTGTTTGTTTAAAAAAATGTCGAATTATTTCTACAAGATAGAATCGAATATTTCTTAAAAAAAAGAAATATTTTTTTATGAATAGATGATTTTCCCGACAAAAAAAAGTCTCTAAAATTGAATGATTCTCGATTTGAATTTTTTAATAATTAAGCAACTATTTCAATTTCCATTTATATCGTATGGTTTTTGATATATAATAAAATAAAATAAAATAAAATAAAATAAAATAATAACAATAATAATAATAATAATAATAATAATAATAATAATAATAATAATAAAAATAAAAATAATAAATAAGAATATTAATAATAAAGTATTATACATATATTTTTGCATCAAATTGAAGCAAATTTCTTTTATATTTATTTCGTTGGTACTTATGAAGAAAAAATTCAACGCACTAAAATGTTTTTAAAAAAAGTATAAAAAATGTGATTGTGTATTAAAAGTAGAAAAAACTTACCAGCTGCAAAAGTGGCCACAACTACTATTGTCAGAAATCCAATCATGATTGACACTTCTCGAAGAACTAATTTTGAAATGCGACTGCTTCTGCAGTACTTTAATACTCGCTTAATCTTATCATAGATTTCCCGTCATTTCTGTCTTTCTGAGAAATAATAACACTTTACATAATCAGTGAATCAGGTGGAATAAGCTTCTGGAATGATTAATCTTTACTTAAGATAATAAGTTATAAACCATTATATCATTTTGTTTGATTTACACTCTAATTGTTTTAATTTTGACGAATTCTTCGTGATTCAAAGAACACTTTTTTTTCCAGAACACAAGTTTTACGAGTTTTACTAAAAATCCACGTTTGTCGTTTAATTAAAAAATTTACAACGAAATAAAAAAGAATCTTGAGGAAACTTAATTTGAAAACTTACGTATTTTTCCTGTAAAATATTTATGTGAGGTATGTAAAACATTTTTTTTAAAAAAAAGTATTACAGTTATTGTAATATTATTTTTGCCTCCTTATATAGTGATGCCTCATAAACTATCGTTTAGAATAGTTTAGAATTTTAAAAAACAGTTAATATTAATTTTATAGAAAAGTACTCACACGATTTTTAGTGATCCACAGATAAAAGCAAAATAATTTTGATCGACAAACTGTTTGTTTATGTGAACTTAAAGATAAAAAGGCGAAAATAAAGACGAAAATTGAAAATTGAAAATAACATTAAGGATTGAAAACGATGATATCAATAATAAAAAAAATTAAGAGAGTAACCAAAATAATTATAATAAGAAAAATATATAAAAAAAATAAAGATAATAAAAATAAAAATAATAAAAATAAAGATAATACAAATAAAGATAATAATAAAAATAAAGAATAATAACCCAAGTAATTCTTTGGTACAGTAAAATATTTTTATAAGAGTTTTGATGCCTGATTAGAGTGTTTTATATTAAAAAGTGCCTGTGCAGAGTAATCACCCTGTTTCATAAAGAAAAAAAAGAAGAAGAGTCTTTGCTAACTTTTGAAAGTCTTAAGAACCTTTTTAAACTCGCACCTCATTCATTCTTTCGGTTATTAAGATATATTACTAAAAGTTGTAAAGCTCTGGAGAAAAAGAAAACTCGTCTCGGGAAGAAATATTTTAAATTAAAATTTAAGATGTTGAAAATGAGACGAAAGTATGACACTTGAAAAGGTGAGAAAAATGTTCAGCTTCACCTTCACAGACCTCTGTTCCATATTTTCCATAATCATAGTCCAAAGAACTCGAAAATTATAATCCCGTACTAAGTAAATGTGCATTTTAAACAAGATTTTTTCTCTTTATTCTCTCAGCTAGAAATTTTATCTGAAAATAGTTTTCTACTCCAAAAAAGTGTCATTAAAATGACACTTTTTTATTTTTTATTTTGTGTAATTATTCATTTTGCTCAATTATTTGTTTTGCACAATTCATTTTGCACAATTGTTTATTTTGCACCATTGTTTATTTTGCACAATTTTTTATTTTGCCCAATTGTTTATTTTTTTCTATTCTTTTTTTATTCTAGTTCTCTCATCATTTTATTAATTTCCTTGAATTCTTCTACTCGTTTACGTTTTCTTTATTAAATGTTTTTAACATTTAGTGATAAGCAAATGTGTAAAATAATTTGTCTATAAAACATCCGATTAATACCTTCTTAATACAATTTTATCTTGATAATAGAAATTTGTCAAAGTTACTTGGAAAACACGTGACAAATGTTGATACCTATCTTTAAGATAAGTTACAATTTCGAAAATTGGTTTGAATTTATAATAACTAGTAAAAATGATTCACTCAAAATTGATAAATTTTGTTTTTTCTCGTACCATTGTATATCATACGAATCTCAACCAAACTGATTTGATAATAAAAAATAGTAAAAAAAAGGTTTTCAAACAACTAATGAAGACAAAAATTTATAATAAAAGTATTTAAAAACAAAATCGATAGAAAATATTTAAAAACAAAATCGGTAATAATAATTTAAAAACAAAATCGATATTTATAGTTTAAAAATAAAATCGTTAACAAATATTTAAAAACAAAATTGACGGACAAAGTTTAAAAAAAACAAAAAACAAAATTGACGGACAAAATTTAACAAAAAAACAAAAAACAAAATTGATGAACAAAATTTAAGAAAAACAAAAAACAAAATTGATGAATAAAATTTAAGAAAAACAAAAGACAAAAATCGACAACAAATAACAGAAAACGGAAAATTGTGAATAAATAAAGAAATGTATAATTGCTAACATGTTGATAATTTTCTTTCACAGAAAATTAATTTTGAATAAAAATGGGGTTATCGAGAGATTATCAAGAGTTGATGAATCGTTAAAACGTTAGATCTAAATGTGAATAATTTTTGGCCCACTTTAATGTGTGTTTAATGATTTGCCAAAGTATTATGTGCCCCGAGATACAACACGAAGATGAGCCAACCTGCAAATTGAATTACTAGTGCAGGGTATAGGGTTAAGTAAATTATTAGTTGTCCTGTCCAGTCAGGTAAGTATGGAATTTAATACCCAAAGTTCCAAATAGGATCGTGAATAAAGGTACTTGTAGTTGCTGATCAGAAACAGATACCATTTCAGACATTATACACGCATAATCTAACATCTTAACACTCGTCTTAATAATCTTAAAATCTTAATCCTAACTTCAATGTCAGTATACATCTGACCGTCATTTTTTAATCATGGCTTTCAATTTATTCAATAAATTGTCTATGTATTTCATTTTTTGTCACTGGATTTATTTTTTCTTAATATAATTTTTTATCGCTTTCTTTTTTCTTATTAATTTCTTTTTTGTCGCTTTCTTTCTTATAGCTTTCTTACCGCTTTCTTTTTTATTGCTTTCTTTTTTTATTGCTTATTTTCTTATTGCTTTCTTTTTTTATTGCTTTCTCACAAAAATTTTGTTTTATTTATTCAACTGTTTCTTTTTAATTATTGCTTTCTCACAGAACAATTTTTTTTGATAATGAGATTGACGGATTTAGTCAACGAAACGTTGTAATGACACGAGAAAAGCTTTGTTTTCTTTTAAATTTATATCCTTCAAAAAAAATAAAAAGAATAAAGTTGAAATTATTATTTTAATGGTTAAATCGATAATGATTGAATCGATTGAATATGAAAATCATATTATACAATTATTTACCATATTTTATTCTTGATATTGTTGGAAATTATTGGAAATAATGGTAAAAATAATAATAAAGGGATATTATTATTATAATTATATTATTATAATTATATTATTATAATATAATAATATTATTGGATACAATAATATTATTCTAATATAATAATATTATTGGATACAATAATATTATTCTAATATAATAATATTATTGGATACAATAAAAATGAATAATAATGCAAGAATAAAGTCATAATTCAAGTACAAATTCATATTTAGAGTGAAAAAATATTCGGAAAGATTGGTAATGTTTTTTTTTACTCACACTATTTAACTTAATCTTATGTTTACTGTCCTGCTTATAATGGCCTGACAATTGATAAAGGACGGCTCTACTTCTTCTTCTACCATAATTGGCTGGAGGAGCTTCAGGATCAAGATTGCCGTTCGCATCTAAAAACGAGAGAAAATTTTATTGTAACAAACCAGCGCAATATTTATTACTCGTAACGTAAATTTTAAATTTATATAAAATAATTACAAAATCATACTCTTAGTTAAAAAAAGTCCAAAGAGCAATATTTATATCCAAAAAGCAATAATAAAAATTTTTATGGCAAGAGAAAAAGATGTAGCAAAAAATAATCAAACTTTTCTAACTCAACAGAAATTCCTAAAATGAAAATGTGGCAATTGTGTAATGAAAAACGGGCTACAAAAATTTGCCCTTTTTCCTGTATAAATAAACCAAAATTATTCTAATTTTATCACTATAAGGTGATATCAAAATGGAAATTAATAACGCAGTTACATATAAGTATTATTTAGAACAATATAATACTGCACGCAAACTAGAATCGAAACGTGTTTCGATTCGAAGTATTATAATATTTAAAACTTTTAATAACAAAAAAATTCTTGAATGTTCGCAAAAAAAATGAAGGGAAATAAAATAATAAAACAAAATAAAATAAAAAGACAAAACAAAATAAAAGAAAAAACAAAATAAAAGAAAAAACAAAATAAAAGAAAAAACAAAATAAAAGAAAAAACAAAATAAAATAAAATAAAAAACAAAATAAAATAAAAGGACAAAACAAAGTAAAATAAAAAACAAAATAAAATAAAAAGACAAAACAAAATAAAGGAAAAAACAAAATAAAACAAAAAAGACAAAATAAAATTAAAAAACAGAATGTGACAAAAGAAAACGAAAAAGGAATACAAGAAATAAATTTAATAAAATAGAAAAGTTCTTAAAGGTGTGAGAGGAATGAAACTTTTGCGTTTTCGTGACAGATGCTTAGTTTGCTCTTCTGCATACTAAAATTTCCATAAACAGTGCCTTAAATGTTGCACTACTTAAGAGTGTTTTTTGTCCCAACTTTGCCATCTTTTATCTCTGCTTGAGCTTAAGCTTTAGAGTTTAGATTCAGTCTGTCGCCTCAAGACACAAAACTCTCCTTCAAACTTTTTTTTAAGTTTCATTCACTCATTTTTGTCGTTTATTACTTCTGATCTACTTCAAATTAAAGCCAAGTTGCAAACTTTTCAAGCATTTCTACTTTGGAACAAATTTTTTATTAACACTGTTTTTATTTATGTACCCAGTTTATGCTCAAAATTACATTTGGTTATTTAATCTTTAGCTCGTGATGCATGGTGCTTTTTGGTGATTTAGCAAAACGTGCACTTTTTTTTATCTATGTACAAGTAAATGTATTTATTATGATTTAATAAACGTTCTTAAGTCGTTTAATAAATATTATTAACTCTTTTAAAAAATATTAACTCTTTTAAAAAATATTAACTCGTTTAAAAAATATTAACTCGTTTTAGAAATATTATTAACCTTTTTAAACAATATTAACTCTTTTTAAAAATATTATCAACTCTTTTTAAAAATATTATCAACTCACTTATAATACACATTTTTAATGAATTCAGTAATAATGATTAATAATAATTTATAAATAAATGAATTAATAATTAATTAAATTTACATTAATTAATTTAATATATTAGTGAGTAAAGAAATGAATGAATATTAAAGTGCTGTTTTCTTGACTCAGTGCTTGCTATTTTCGTGATATAGAAAGCTCTAAAAAAGCACTGGATTTTTGCAATAAAAGTGCACTGTTAAAGTCGTTGCTGGAAAGGTGTGAAAAATTTCAACTTTTTTATACCAACGAATTGAAATAATACCATTTCATCCTCAACTCCCTTGTTCCTGCTTAAAAAAATGTTAATCGCCGTGGTTTTATAAGCGTGATTTCATGTCGCATGAAACACTGCTGGAAGTTTTGAATTTATAATCTAGCTTCTTTCCTAGCTGTTAATTTGAATTATTTGAATTTTAAACACCAAGAAAATTAATCCATTCGAGATTAAACGAAAAAAAAAAGAATTTACCCAGAAGAGGAACACAAAATAATTAGTAAACAAAATCCTAAATAATAAACTCTAATTGTAAGTTAATCCTAAATGTTACAATCTAAGCGGAAAAAAACTAATCAAAAAAGTTCTAATAGAAAAATATTAGTAAAATACACTCATTATTGATATCATTATTATTATTGATTATCATTATTGATTATTGATTATCATTATTGATTATCATTATTGATTATCATTATTGATTATCATTATTGATTATCATTATTGATTATCATTATTGATAAGAATGTAAAAATTAATAGAAAAACCTGAATGAGAAAATCCTAATAAGAAAATCTAAATAAGGGGATCTTTAATAAAAGAATTGTAATGAAAAAAATTCCTAATAAGAAGATCTGAATAAGAAAGTCTTAATAAAGAAAATCGTAATAAGAAAAAGAAAATGATACGAGATACTTGAAAAAAAGGTTACGTTATGTATCGAAATTTTTATATTAAAAATATAATACAGTGGACAGCTTTATTGGAAAAGTTTGATATTTCATTGATCTAAAAGCATTTCTCAACTTTTCATCATTGATTCAATGCGACATTTGCAAAGCAAAGTACACTCACCGCTATCGTATAACTCACAGAGTTGAAGATTTTTTGTATGAGTGATATCCTTATGTGAGGCCAAAAAAAGGACGACGTCACCTTTTTCATTTTTTATTGGAACGATGTCGAGTAGGCAGTCGAACGGACTTCCTGAAAACAGAATAATTACGCTTAATTAACATACTTCCCGAGAAAAAGCAATCAATGAAAATAAAACCTTTGTTAATTAGAAAAATTAATTTACTTTGATATTATTTTATTTATTAATATTATTTTATTTGTAAAAAAAGAAATAAAAAATCCGCGGCCCGATGCGGAAAATTCTAAAATTGAAAAACATTAGTTATCTTAACCAAGAAACTAGTAAAGTTCACCAAAACTCAGTAAAGTTGACCAAGCGTTTAGTAAAACTTACCAAGCGCTTAGTAAAGTTGACCAAGTGTTTAGTAAAGCTTACCAAGCGCTTAGTAAAGTTGACCAAGTGTTTAGTAAAGCTTACCAAGCACTTAGTAAAGTTTACCAAGCCCTTAGTAAAGTTTACCAAGCACTTAGTAAAGCTTACCAAGCACTTAGTAAAGTTTGCCAAGCACTTAGTAAAGCTTACCAAGCACTTAGTAAAGTTAACAAAGTACTTTATTTATTGTTTTAACAAAATATTTTAAATACAAAATATTTAATAAAAATATTTTCTGTTACCCAACACTTGGTTAATAGTACCAATTATTTTTCTCTTTCTGTAATTTAATTTCTATGTTTCCAAAACATTAGAACAAAAATTTTGAAATCATTTTAGAAACATATTTGGAAACACATCATTAGAAGCGATATTTTAACATTTTATTTTTAAGTTTGTGTTGCATTTTCATGATTATTTTTAACATTTTTTCTATGCTTTGGTGCTTCATATTTTTTTGGACAGATTCATCACCTTTCTTGTAATTGCTCTCATTTTTAAAAATATTCGTCACGTGTAAGCTTGTATTTATAAAATTCTGCAAGCAGATGACATTTGTCAGATAGTAGCGTGAAAATATGTTTTGACGAGAGAAACAGTTTGCTTCCGCACCTGGAGATATGATGTGACTTCAAAAATACCGCACATAAAACAGACATAAAGAATTGTGACATAATGCAACTCTAGTCGTCCGTACATTAGATAACACCGTGTGTTGAAAATTGAATGAAATCTGGATTCAGAAAAAAGATATTTACTTTAGTAAAATTCTGCTTTAACAAAAAGATAACATTAAGAAATACATATTTTCGCAAAAAAATTGCATTACAATATTTAAAATACGTTTTTCGTATAAACATCAAAAAGAATAAAAAGATTGTACATTTTTTGACATTTTTTTTGTACATTTATTTGATTCATTGTGAAATGAAAAGAAAAACGACAAGAACATTTTTTGTATTAAATAATTTGTTATAATAATTTCAATAGAATAGTTACAAAAATTATAATAAATAAAAATGCATGATTTTAATGAATATTTTTCTTTTAATTTGTATACTTCTTTTGTATAATGTTATTCACGATTTAAAAATGAATTAAAATTAAAAATTATTGAAGTATTAAAAGTTCATTTAATTTTAATACTTTAATAATACTTTAATTTACTTTAAAATAATTTTAATTTTAAATTTATTTAATTGCCTTCAATTTTATTATTGATTTGTTTATAATATTTTAGTTATTTGAAAAAAATTATATCAAATTATATCAAATTCATATAAAGAATTTATATGAAAAAAAGTATTTTTATAATTTCTTATCGATGTTTTTCAAAACGATTTTTGATAAAATGTATAATTATGTCGAAAAACAGATTTTCGAAATTGCCATAAAAAAACTTTCGTAGGTGAAGCCAAAGGAGTTCAAAAGTTATGAAAATAATTTCCTTTCCATATTTACGAATCAATAAAAATATAATAAAATAAAAATACAGTAAAATAAAAATACAAGAAAATAAAAATAAAATAAAAATAAAATGAAATACATAATAAAATTATGCGAATATGACCCATAGAAATAAAAAAACCAACACAAGTTATTTTTTGTTATATTTATGATTTATTTTCCGGAAATAATTGCGGAACAAAATTCCATAAATAAGGAGCTCAATAGACTTGATATATACGTCCAATTCGAGTATATTTCTTTATTTGCTGAAACAGTAGACAGTTAAAGAACAAAAATATATAGTGCAGAGCAATTTTTTATCACAGGATCCATTTTATTTTTACTCAAAAGGGGTATTATGTTCGCAATGCTTGATCTATTGCATCGTTTTGATCATATCGCGCCTCTATTTTTTGCGTTCTCGTATATTCATTTATTTATTCGCTCATTCATTCAAGTAATGCTTTAATTTTATGTTCTCTTTTCTGTTTAATTTCATTAAACTAAACAATTTCGTGGAAATTTGCTTTTATTTTAGAGTATATTTTCCTTCACTTTATGAGCAAAAATTGTCTAGTTTTTATTCAGAATTCTTTTCAATTACTTTTTAAAACGCACGGTTATTAAAAGGACTTAAAGGAAATTGCGTATTAAAATTCTGAACTGCAAAATTTCAACGTCGAGGTTTTAATTAATAAAGTTTTTGATAATTTATTAATGTTCAAAAAGAGGTTTTAATATTTTTGTTTAATTTTGTCCATCATGACATTACTTTTCAGATCAATTTTTAATTAGCAAAGTTTTGACAGTAATAATAATTTGTCAAGAAGTTATTGAAAAATATTAGCTTTTCTGTCGGTCGTGTCAAAGGATTATACAAAAACGTTTTTCGCAAGGAAAAGAAGTCTTACAAAGTGACTTACAAAAGCAAGACTTCTTGTTTCAAATGTTCTTTGATTTTTTGACACTTTTGTTTTAAAAAGAAAGAGAAATTGCCTCTTTTTTTAATTAAAAAGAATCACATGATTTAAAAAAAAGAATAATCGCTTTACTTTCGAAAAATAAAAAAGCATTGCTTTATTTTCGAAAGAAAGAAGAATCGCTCCATTTTCGAAAAGAAAGAAAAAACACTTCATTTTCGAAAAGAAAGAAAAAACACTTCATTTTCGAAAAGAAAGAAGAAACGCTTCATTTTCGAAAAGAAGAGAAAAAAAAACCTGTTTGAAATAAAATTTAATAAATCAAAATAAATAAAGAAATAAATAATCAAAAATCAAAAATAAATAAATAAAGAAAGTAAAGAAAATGTAACAATATTGTACATTTATTTAAGTAATTTGTACTCTAAATGAAATTTTCAATTAGAGATTACAGTATAGAACTCTTTCAAATATCAGTGGTGGATACAAATATATATAATCATGTATAGAATTTGATTCGTATAGAAGTTGTCTGATCAAAATTGCTTTTACTACTGGCAGTTCGAATTTCATATATAGGAGTAGCTGCGGTTATATATGAAAATTGCACAAATAAAACTTATCCGAATTGCAATTCACATTAATTGCATATTCGAAAACGAATTTTCCTCAATTAATGAAAACATTTTCCTTGTAAAGTTTTCCTTTACCCTTTCATCTCTTCTTCTTTTATATCCTCTAATTTAAGTAATTCCAATAAAGTTTAGTTGAATCACCTCATTTTTTTCTCAATCACGCCAATTTTTGAACTACATTTAAATTTTACATGAATTTCTAAATTTAACATGAATCCAGCCAAAGTTTACATGAATATTTAACCTTGACATATGAATATTTAGCCTTGACATGAATATTTAAAATTAACATGAATATTTAACGGCTTTTTTTAACTTTGAATAATCCTTTAGGACATTCATCCTTTCTTTGCATATTCATTTCTTGAAACAATAATCTATTTTCAGGATGTACACAATTTAGGAAAATTGAAATTCTGAGAGATGACTGTTTTAGAAACGAGAGAGGAATTGAGAAATGAGATGGAAAACAAAAAATCAGGGTATTGTTTTCAGAGAAGTGTGTATAGGTGTATATATGAAAAAGAAAAGATTTGAATCTTTTATATGGCAAGGTAAACCGAGTTTTTTTAAATCAATTTGAAATTCAAGGAAGAAGACTTGGGGCTGGTAGTTTAGCATCGATTTTCGTCTGGCTCAAGCCTTTTTTCATTATTTAAAATCTTCTTGAAAACAAGTGAAAGCGTTTCATAAGAGAACAGAAAATTAAAGAGAGAAGTTGCTTTAAAAGCACAAACGAAGTTATGTTTTATCAAAGGCTTCTCGGTTCTTTATAAATGAAACGAATTCTAGATGCAAATTCGGAGCAACGGAAAAGTCGTTTCCTTTTTATTTTTGTTATTTATAAACATTATGCAATTAATTCTTAAGTTCGTATATTTTTTCCACGCAAAGTCGTTTACATGTAATTTCCAAAGAAATTCTTATCAAATCGGTTATAAATATTTTTTTCTAAAAATTCAAAATAAATACACTTTTTTAAGTTCTACAAGTCCGATTAATGATTTAAAAATTTTCTTTATTTAAGTAAGTGGATTTTTGTTAATTTAATTCTCGCGAATAAACAAGTAAAAATTTTCTGCAAAATTGGATTGAAATTAAAAAAATCCAGAGAGATTGAGACGAAGTTAAAATTTTCTGCAAAATTAGATGGAAATTAAAGAAATCCAGAGAGATTGAGACGAAGTTAAAAAATTCTTTAGAAATAATCCTGTAATTTTTAATTTAATTTATACTTTTATAAATCAGCTTACATTTTTCTCGACGTTTTTCTTTATTACTTTTGTAAAAATTGTGAAAAAAGAAAAAAAAATCTTCAATAAACTAAACTAAATGAAAATAAGTTTAAAGAATTGTTGGGATATTAATATGACTTTAAAAGACATTTGCAAAAAAACTTTAAAAAAGTTCTTGCAATAAATAAAAGTAGTTTTTCAGACAAAAACTACTGAGTAACTGAAACCGTACAAAAAAATGTTGAAAAACTAAATGAATTATTGAAAAATCATAATGAATTTGAAGAACATTGATTCAAAAACATTAATTAATTCAAGAAACGACAATGAAATTGAAAAATTGGATGAATTTAGATTTATTCGATGAGAAATCGAAAACAATTTTTTTTAAAATTGAATGGATATGAAAAATTTCTGAAAAATTGAAGTTGAATTAAAAAATCCATGAAAAATTGAATTAATTATTAAAAAAAAAACTAATGTGAAATTGAAGGACTCTTCAGAAATTAAATTAAAGAAGAGGAGAAAATAAATATAAGGAGTAAACTTTGAGAAATTGAAATATATACGAAAAACTACTAAAAAATGGAAATTGAATTGAAAATTGATGCAAAACTGAAAGAGTTATTAAAAAACTAAAATTAAATTTAAAACTCGCGGAAAATCAAAAAACAAAATCAAAAATCAAAAGAAGAAAAAAGAGAAACGATATCAAGTCTTCAGAAGTCAAAATAAATTTGAAGAATTGTTTAAAACTGAAAAACAATTTAAACAACGTTTGAAAAATCAAATACTACTAAAAAATTGAAATCAACTTGAAAACTAGAATCATTTTTTGTAAAATTAGAAACAAATTGAATGATTAGAATCAAATTTAAAAATTAGATGCAGATTCAAAAATTCTAATCAAATAGAAAACTGAGAATCAAATTGAAAAATTAAATGCAAATTGAAAAATTAGAATCAAATTGAAAAATCAGAATCAAATTGAAAAATGATAATCAAATTGAAAAATAAGAATAAAATTGGAAAATTAAAAATTCAGAATCAAATTGAAAACTTAGAATCAAATTGGAAATGTATAAATCAAAATTGAAAAATGATAATCAAATTGAAAAATAAGA
>WNHD01013051.1:0-13729 GCA_011057455.1 Ganaspis sp. Gsp50 | reverse complement strand
GACCAAAAATAAATTTGAAATGTTTGGTCTAAAACTGAATCGATTCTGACTCAAATTGAATTGTTTGAACTCAAATTGAATCGATTACAATTAAAATTGAATCATTTGGACTTCAATTGAATCGAATAAAAATCAAATTGAAACGTTTGGTCTCAAATTGAATCGACGATAATTCAAATGAAAATGTTTGGTCACAATTTGAATCGTTTGGGCTCAAATTGAATTGTTTGGACTCAAATTGTATCAATTACAATTCAAATTGAATAATTTGAAGTTCAATTGAATCAACCATAAATCAAATTGAAATGTTTGGCCTAAAACTGAATCGATTCTGACTCAAATTGAATTGTTTGAACTCAAATTGAATCGATTACAATTAAAATTGAATTGTTTGGACTCAAATTAAATCGATTACAACTCAAATTGAATCATTTGGTCTCAAATTGAATCGCCAGTAAATCAAATGAAAATGTTTAGTCTCAAGTTGAATCAGTCCTGACTAAAATTGAATATCCATTAGGACTCAGATTGAAGCGATTCAGACTCAAAGTGATTCGATTCGCGTTCAAATTGATCTTCAACGAAAAATGCTGCAAATGACAATTGATGTTTGTGAAAATTATCATTTGACTTTAATCGATACAATTAAAATCTAACGTCAAAGAAATTAAATCCAGCTTGCATGAAAAATGTCACATGGTTTTCAGGACATTGTCCCCCTTGTCAAAATCTTGTCATGCCCAAATTTACAAATTATCACACTCTGTCATAAAGCCGGTCTTTATGAAAGTAGGGCTTATAATTTTCCCGCTTTTTCTAAATCTGTGACATCATTTATAAAAGCTGGCAAATAAAAAAAGTATTAAAAGTAAATAGTATTCTTTGTCAATAACAAGTAACAATTGCAATTGTTATTTTAAGAACCATCCGAACTATCAAAGCCCGTAAATACGTTTAAATGAATTTATATAATTACCAAACATAAATTCTTGAAAAAAACGAAATTTCGTACTTACAGGAGAAATTGTCAGAGAGTGGAAATTCCTAATTCCATCTGTGAGATTAAAATTTCCACTGTTGGTAAAATGTTAGTAGAAAGGTACAGCTAGTATAGTCCTGTAAAATCAGTAGGATCTTTCAGAGGGTTAACTCCCCTACCAACCCCATCCCCACCTCATCTAATTCTCATCCCCTGTCGCTACTGTAAAATCCCCACCACCTCAAAGACCTGTGAATGGCATAAAGAGAGATTCAAAGAGAAGGCGCGAGAGAATTTTCAGGATGTTTTAACACTTAAAAAAATGCAACTGTCAGCTGATGTGCACGATACTAAATTCCAGGAGTGATTTTTTAGGCTTTTTTTAAAGTTGCGTAAAACACGTCTACCGAACTCGAGTTCTCGCGACGAAGTGATGGTATATGTGGAATTGTGTTAGTAGCAGTTTCTACTATCTCTTCTTTGCGTAACCAATCACTGATGAGCTTTTTCCGTCAGTACCGAAAGAGTTTTTTTATCGGATTCTGTTTTTTTTTTATGAAAAAAGATTTTGGATTTTAATTAAATAAATAATAAATAAATTAATTAATTATTTTACTAAGTGGTTTTATACTATTTTTAACTAGTTTTACTGCAGTTGAGTTTTAAGTGCTTTTTAATTGTCTATAAATCTGAATTAGTAGTTTTCTACTAATTTCGTGACCAAAAGGAGTTTAGAGATGTTTTTGAATTTTAATCAGTTACAACTGACTAATGAAATTGGACCGAAATGTTTATCAATTTGATTAGTTACCTTTTCGCTCATTTTTAGTCGATGACTACCAACTGTTAGTAGGAAACTACTGACTGTTAGTAAAAAACTACTAACTGTTAATAGGAAACTACTAACTGTTAATAGGAAACTACTAACTGTTAGTAGAAAACTACTAATTCGTTTAGTAAGTCTACTTTAAAGAAATTATCAAACTTCACTACATGGATTTGTAGTTTCTTGTCAGAAGATAGTAGTTTTTGACTAAAAGTTAGTAAAAGAGGGATTACTAATTTATTTAGTGAAGGATTCGGTCCTATATTTCATTAGACAGAAGTGACTAATTCAAATTTAAAGAGATTAAAATAGTAAAGATTTACTATAATTTTTAGTATAGAAAACTACCAATTTTTAGTATACAAAACTATTAATTTTTAGTATAGAAAACTACCAATTTTTAGTATAGAAAACTACTAATTTTTAGTATAGAAAACTAGCAATCTGTAGTATAGAAAACTACCAATTTTTAATATACAATTAGTTGGCAGGAAGGATTACTAGTTTTCTTGGGTTATATTTACCAAATAATTGGTTAAATTAACTACTTTCCAGGTTAAATTAACTAATCAAGTGGTTAGATTTACCAGTTTCTAAGGTTAATTTTACTAAATTGCCACTAGTAATCACTTTAGTTTTTTCAGTATACTAATTTTTAGTAGAAAATTACTAATTTAATTAGTAAATTACTGATTATTGAAATCTGGAAACGTTCTCTCTAAATCTGAATTAGTACAAAAATTACAAATTCATTTTTGTAAAGTTTACGAATTGAATTAATAAGGGTTACCAAATAAATTGTAGTATTCTACTAATTCTCAGTAATTCAATTAGATTAAGATTTCTATCTCTAAATCTGAAACAGTAGAAATCTACTATTTCATAGTGTTTTCTACTGATTCAAAAGAGAGTTTGTAATTGAGTCGATACTTTAGGCATCAAGTTGATACTTTTTCTCTTAATTTGAAACAGTAGTATAAATCTACTAATTTGTAGTTAAAACTGATAGCTGTTAATTTAAATAGTTAAATGTTAGTTGACACGAAAATAGTGAGATTTGACACGGAAATAAGTGAGATTTGACACGAAAATAAGTGAGATTTGACATAAAAATAAGTGAGAATTTCACTTATTGAAATGAGTGGAAAACTTGTGACTCAAAATAAGTATAGATTTCACTTATTTAGATTTAGAGAGTTAGATGTAAAAATTAGATATTCCTGTCATTATTACTGGTTGAGTTTGTCATCATCTCGATACTTTTTGGTATCAAGTTCATATATTTGCAAATTAAACGTAAACGTTGCTCTATTTTTTTGTGTATAAAAAAGGAAGAATAGAAAAAAGCTCTCTTTTTTAAAAAAAAAAAGACAGAAAAAAAAGCCAGAAAAAAAGAAAGACAGAAAAAAAAGAAAAGAAGGTCACCAAAAAAAGAAGAGGTCATTTGTAAATTTTGCACATTTTGCTATATTGATCATTATACATATAATGATATGTATACTACAGTATACACATATGGTTTAATCAGTATAGTAAACAATAGAGATCTATAATTTAGTAATAGAGGTCTATTTCCAAATATTAATGAAAATGGAGAGATTGATAATTTTCTTCTCTTTTCACCAATTGGAAAGAATAATTTGTATAGTGGGTTTGGTCGCAGATCTAATGTCTATTATTATATGAATAGACCACACCCCCGGTATAGGATGCGGAATTGGAGAAAAATTTGTAAAAGCTATTGCTTATTATGTACCATAAGCAGTGCTCGATTGACACAGAATGTAATAATCGATACTTGAACTGAAAGATCTGACCAATGGGCATCATGCTTAGGAGAGAAGGACGATCCCTTTACACCCCCTCAACACCCTTAACGAAAATTGTTTTGTCCCACCAACCCCTGGGCACTTTTCTCTTTTGTTCCCTTGAGTAAAAGCCAACTCACCAAATTGAGGGTGGTTTTTCCAAAATGGCGCCAAAATATGTCCAGTTCCATGTTCAGTGTATTAGAAATATATTAGAAACATTTTTTGCATTTTGTAGAGTTTAATTAACAAATGTATACATGTAGTAAGCTATACATATAATATAAGCTATACATATATAATATAAGCTATACTTTACATATAATGTAAGCTTGAATGTTATTATAGAAATTATTTGTTTATAAATTTGAAATAAAAGTTTATAAATAAAATTCTTGATGTCTTATAAATAAAGAATATATATTTTTCAGAATATCATTCTCCTTAATTGAGGTATATTAATATTATTCCAAAACCCCGTATAATCCTTGCATAAATTAAGTTTTATCGGAAATGTGTCTCATTCTTTCTTGCGGAATGTCAGTTTTAACTGTTTCAGTTTTATGAAACATTTGGTCTCTCGTTAATGATCCAATTTTAGAAGTTCTGTCTCTTCCATATATCGAAATATTTGACAATGATGCTTGATCAATAATTCATAAATCATGTAGTATGTAAAATCCTATAAATATATTTTAATTTCAGTATTTTTACTTTTAAATATACTTTTCTGTAATTTAAATAATTTTTGAAGTTTTGTAATTAATATATCATTTTGACAAATTTGTAATCGCACAAACGTTTTCTTATATTGTAGATAAGGAAATAAAAACTCTTTTGAGGACTTATTACTCTGAAGTAATTAAGAAGTAGCCAAATTCATTAACTCGAATGCATTCAAACAAAAAGAAGTTCTATTCTTTTATTATAATTTATAATTGTCAGTTTTTTTAATAGATTTTGTATAATCTTTTTTAATTTTATGCATGTAGTTTAGTAATATTTCAAATAGAATAGATATAGAGAAGAAATAGAGAAGAAATAAAAAAGAAATGAAAAACAGATAAAGAAGACCTACGGAAGAAATAAAGAAGTAGAGAAGAAACAAGAGAGAAATAAAGTAGGAGTAAAAACGTAGAGAAAAACTAAAGAAGAAATAGAAAAGTAGAGAAGAAATAGAGAAGAAATCAAGTTTCAGTAAAAACATAGAGAAGAAATAGAAAAATAGAGAAGAAAATAGAGAAGAAAATAGGGAAGAAATGAAGTAGGAGTAAAAACGTAGAGAAAAAATAAAGAAGAAATAGGGGAGAAATAAAGCAGGAGTAAAAATCTATTGAAGAAATAAAGTAGGAGTAAAAAAGTAGAGGAAAAATGAAGAAATAGAAAAGTAGAGAAAAAATAGGGAAGAAATGAAGTAGGAGTAAAAACGTAGAGAAGAAATAGAGAAGAAATAAAGTATGAGTAACCAGTAGAGAAAAAATACAGAAATAGAAAGCAAAGAAGAAATAGAGAACTGATAAAGTTGGAGTAAAAGCGTAGAGGAAAAATAAAAAAGAAATAGAAAAGTAGAGAAGAAATAGGGAGGAAATAAAGTAGGAGTAAAAACGTAGAGAAAAAATAAAGAAGAAATAGAAAAGTAGAGAAAATATAGGGAAGAAATAAAGTAGGAGTAAAAAAGTAGAGAAAAAATAGGGAAGTAGGAAAAAAGAAGAAGTAAAAAAGAGGTGAAAAAGAAGTAAAATAGTAGGGAAGTAATAAAAAAGAAATAAAGGAGCAGAGAAGAAGTAAAGAAGAGACAGAAATTATCCATTTCTTATAAAAGACTGGAATTAAAACTAAAACCAATTAGTCACAATTTTTATACAAATTCCGCCAATGAAAAAGGTTGAAATTTTCAATCAAAAGCAGAGTTAATCCGCTTCATTATTGAAACTAATTAAATAATTAATTCACTGAAATTTCACTGAATCAATAATTTAAAAGTCACTACCCTCGATATCAAATGAATTATTTATAAAATAACGGATAAGTTTAAAAACGAATTCAGTAAAATAAAATTAAAAAAATGTTAATTTATTATAAAATGTGTTGCGATTATTTTCAAAAAGCAATAAAAATTACAAATAACAAAAGGAGAAAAAACGCGAACACTGTTTTATAAATTTTCCAAGAAGTAGATGGACGTCATTTTACAATGCTTGTGGCGCTTTAACGGAGATAGAGACAGAGTAGAAAAATGTATGAGAGAAACGATTTTCAAGAAATACTTAGACTTGCTCTGCAGTTTACTCATAAAAAGTTTATGGCACCGTGGAAACAAGAACGAAGCAAAAGATCTAGTGTCTGAATTAACGTTATTTTGTAATTACTTGCCGTCCGGTCGACTGACTTTACCACTCTGATAAGCTATACAGTACCACAGCATGGACCAGCGATCTTTAACTTGTTAGTCATTGTTTTAGATTCTCCTCCTACGCCTATTACTAGAATTTTCACACTCAAATAGCAGCTACTGTTTCGTCTTTCTTTCTTCTTTACATATGTATATGTGTCTTCACTTTGTAACTTTATGTATAATTTATTCTTCTGTAACTACATCTTTAACTTCATTTATAACTTAATCAGTAACTTCATCTATAACTTCATCTATAACTTCATCTATAACTTCAACTATAAGATCATCTATAACTATGTATAAGATCATCTATAACTATGTATAAGATCATCTATAACTTTATCTATAAGATCATCTGTAGCTTTATCTATAACTACCTATAACTTCTTCTGTAGCTTCTACTTTTTCTATAATTTTTACTTTTTACATAACTTCATTTATAACTTCTCCTATATATCTACTTCTTTCTATAACTTCATTTACAACTACTTCTATATTTATACTTTTTTTATAACTTCATGTATAACTTCTTCTATATATAGCTTCTCCTTCTTCTATAATATCTATTTCGTTTATAACTTGATCTACAACTTCTTCCATCGCTTCTACTTCTTCTATGACTTCTTCATCTACTAAAGATTCTATAACATCATCTATAATTTCCTCTATAGCATCTTTTTTAAAGCCTCTGCTTCTTTTATAACTTCTAATACTTATTCTATTACTTCTATTACTTTATTTAAAACTTATATAACTTCATCTACAACTTCTATTACTTTATTTAAAAACTTATATAACTTCATCTACAACTTCTATAACGTTATCTATAACTTCTATAACTTCATCTATAACTTCTATAACTTCAACTATAACTTCTATAACTTCAACTATAACTTTTCTATAGCTTCTTATCTTCTATAACTTCATCTACAACTTCTTCTATGAATGATATTTCCACTATAACATTTAATTCTTTCATAAATTATCATCTAAAACTTCTTCCATAGCTTCTAATTATTCTATAACTTTTCTGCTTTTTCAGTAAGTTTTATTTTTTTCATAACTTCTCTTATAACTTCTTCTATATTTTTACTTTTTCTATCACTTCGTTTATAACACTGCAAAAACAGATGTCTTGATTTAAGACCTTTAGGTGTTCATCTTTAAGACGTTTATTGCCGTCTTAAAATTTGGACCAATAAGGAAGCGTCTTACGCTTTTTCCACCAATAAGGAATACACCCTAAACGTCTTAAAATGTCTAAATGTCTTAAAATAAGACACCTTTTTTTGCAGTGAACTTCTTCTATATTTCTACTTTTTTTATAACTTCGTTTATAACTTCTTCTATATTTCTACTTTTTCTATAACTTCATTTATAATTTCTTTTATATTTCTACTTTTTCTATAACCTGACTTATAACTTCTCTTATATTTCTATTTTTTATGTAACTTTGTGTATAACTTCTTCTATATAGTACCTGCTTCTTCTATAACTTCAATTCCTTTCATAAGTTCATCTACATTTTCTTACATAGCTTCTAATTCTTCTAAGAATTCTATAATTATTCTACAACTTCTTTTATATAGCTTCTGCTTCTTTTATAACTTCTAATTCTTCCATAACTTCATCTATATAACTTCTTCTATTTCTTCTACTTATCTTATAACTTCATCAATAAATTCTATTTATTAATAAATACCATCTAGAACTTCTTTTATTGCCTCTATTTCTGCTATATTTCGTACATAACTACTTCAATAGCTTCTCCTTCTTCTATAACTTTTACTTGTTCTATATAACTATATAAACAAACAAAAACTTTTACTTGTTCTATATTCTATATAAATATATAAAATAATAATAATAATCATCATAATATAATATTATGATTCTGATTCATTATAACTTCTGTAACTTCATCTATAACTTCTATAACTTCTGTAACTTCATCTATAACTTCTATAACTTCATCTATAACTTTATCTATTACTTCTAGACCTTCATCTGTAACTTTTTATATATAGCTTCTGCTTATTCTATAACTTCGCCTGCAACTTCTTTTACGGATTCTATACTTCTATAACTTCTTCTGTAACTTCTTCTTCTTCTTTAATTTTAACTTCATCTATAAATTGTTCTACATAGTTTCTGCATCTTCTATAACTTGCTTATTCTATAAATTCATCCATAACTTATTCTATGGCTCCTACTATTTTATATAACTTCATCTACAATTTCTTCTATAGCTTTTACTTCTTCTGTAACTCAATCTAAAGCTTTTACTTCTTCTAAAACTTCCACTTTTTCAAAAACTTTATCTAAAACAACTTCTATGGCTTCTACTTATTTTATAAGTTCTCCTATGTTTTTTGCTTCTTCTAAAAATTTTAAAACTTCATTTATTACTTCTTTTTTATAGCTTCTGCTTTTTCTATAATTTCTACGTCTTCTAAAACTTTATCTTTAACTTTTTCTATATAGCTTCTACTTCTTATCAAAGGTTTCTAACTTCTTCTGAAAATTCTATAACTTCTCTATGGCTTCTACTTGCGTTCTATAACTTCATCTATAACATCTTCCGTAGATTCTACTTTTTCTATACAGGTTCTAACTTTTCTTTAACTCCTTCTCTTCTTCGAAACTTCATCTATAGCTTCTTGTATAACTTCAGCTATTTCTTTTTTTCTTCACCTATTTCTGTTTCTTCTCTAATTTCTTTATAATTCTATTTATAACTTTTATTTCTTCCATAACAGGTCCTGTAACTTTTACTTTCTCTGTATAACTTCATCTCTAAGTTGTCTTCTATATAACTTCACACCCTTAAGCCAAATGAATTAATATTTAACTAATTTGACTTTCAAATATCAATGACCGATTCTTTAGCTATATATAAAATCGCCAGTAAAATCTTACAAGGAGAAATATATAAATGATCAACATAAATAAATAAATGATCATCGTTAAGTATAAAATTAACCCAATAAACGGGTAAAATCAACCTATTTGTTTTGTTATATATCTTTACAAAAAAGCTATATAGTTAAGATCACCAAACACTTTAGTAAATATCTTGCAAAATAAAAGAGAAAAAAGAATGAAAAAGAGAAAAAAAGAGAAAAAAATAGAAAAAAAAGAAAAAAGAGGAAAGAAAGAATGGAAAAGAGAATAAAAGTATTTTCATAAGTGAGAGAAGTTTCAAATAATTTCACAAGATTATGTAATTTGTGGATGACTTGTTTGTAGAATATCAAAAAAGATGTGCACTAATGGCGTACATTTTTTTACTTTCTCTGAAAATTAGCCTGATGAAAGCTCACCATAAATAATTACTAATAACAAAATTAGCCACACTCATAGGTCAATCCACGCTTTAATGGGAGGGTTCCACATAGAATTTTGTCGAGCAGCTTAATAAACCCCTAAAAAGGGGAAAATTCAAAAAAAAGAACACAATAATGCGCACACGAAAAAAGGGAGTTTCATTTCCTCAATTCTATATAGCAGGCCTTTTGTATTTTTCATGATTTCAACAGTTTCATGTAAAAAGAAAGAAGCCGTCGTAAAAAAACCGTATAGATTGGATTTCATTTGCCCTCTTTAGTTTTGTGAGTTAAGAAATCTTGATAATAAAAACTGTAAAGTTGAGAAATCGTGAAAATAAAAAGTCCAAAGTTGAGAAATCTTGAAAACAAAAATTGTAAATGTACATCTTTTCATTTTGCAAACAAATTATAACTTTTCTTCAAGCAACAAAAGATTTTCCTCGAAACAGCGAAATATATTTGCAAATTTTACTAAAACAGGTCAAAAATTGTCAAGTTTGGTTACACAGCTATTTCAGATAAATCTTTCTTTTGCGTGCATTAAACGTCTTTTATCGTCGGTCAACAATTTTTAAAATTGGCAATGACTTGAAAAATAGTTGTCTATCAAAAGTCACTCATATATAGTTTTCTATCAAATTTCTCTATCAAATTCTCTATGAAATGAATGACAATATATTTGATCGAAATAGAATGACAGAGATCATTATCAGAGATTATAGAGACGATATCAGATCGTCTCTATCAAATGAATAACAATAAAGTAATAAATTAATAAATTATTCCAGAAAATTAAAGTAAATTGCTTCTACCAAAGTACATTTTCTTGGATCAAGAAGGAAAATTTCGGATATGTGAAAAATGACTTTTCTTGAATGAAGAAGGCAAAATCTCGAACATGTACGGATAGAATGACTTTTCTTGGATGGAAGGTATATTTCACTTTGCGTATAGTTTGGAAAACATATGGGCAGCATGTAGGCAGCTTAATCAGATTCACTAATAGTGCTTCTTTTTCATTTTTTCTCTCGCACCTTTTTGGATAATTTTACATTCTGTTAACTCACGCTCACATAATTTTAAGGGTAGAACCGGCCTGACTGGCAAACCTTAAACGTCTAACAGGGATGCTTTAACGCGTATGGGGTGATCTACCCCTATAAAACCACATGCCTAACCCTCTTTCTCCAATCCCGAGCGAATCGGACTACCCGCTGCTTTTTTCAACTCCTAGGCAGCCAGAGTGCAGTGCGTCTGCAGGAAGTAAAAAACTGTCTCGTAAGAGTGTGCCTCGGTCAGAAATTGTTCACCCGTTTGTCTGTGTGTGTGTATGTACATGTGGGTGTGTGGTTCTAAAGGATTTTTAGACAGCAATTGGTTGGGACAATTGCAAAAAAATTGCTCCAACAATTGTAAAACAAAAGCATTACACCAACAATTAAAAACAAAAAAAATTGGAAAACAATTCCCTTTACAATTGCACCAACAAATGTGCACCAACAATTGTAAAACAATTGTACCAACAATTGAAAACAAAAGCAATTGGAAAACAATTGCACCAACAATTGAAAAGAAAAACAATTGCACCAACAATTGAAGACAAAAGCAATTTGAAAACAATTGGAAAACAATTCCCTTAACAATTGCACCAACAATTGAAAACAAAAACAATTGGAAAACAATTACACCAACAATTACAAAACAAAAGCCATTGGAAAATAATTACATCAACAATAGAACCAACAATTACTCCTACAATTGTAAAACAAAGAATAAAAAAGTAAAAAAAAGAATAACTCTAACAATATATAGCTCCAACAATTGTTAAACAACAGCAGTTGAAGAATAATTTCGCGGACAATTGTAACACAAAGGCAATTGAAAAACAATTATACCAGCAATTAAAAAACAGAAACAATTACTTCAACAATATTGCTTCAAAAATTGTAAAACAATTACCACCAAAAATTATAAAACAAAAGCAATTGAAAAACAATTGTACCAAAAATTGTAAGACAAAACTTTTGAAAAACAATTGCACCGACAATTGAAAACAAAAATAATTGGAAAACAATTACACCAGTAATTGAAAAGAAAAACAATTGCACCAACAATTGAAAACAAAAACAATTGGAAAACAATTACACCAACATTTGAAAACAAAAACAATTGGAAAACAGTTACACCAACAATTGCTAAACAAAAACCATTGAAAAATAATTACACCAACAATAGAACCAACAATTGCTCCAACAATTGTAAGACAAAGACAATTTTAAAACAATAACTCTAACAATATTGCTCCAACAATTGTAAAACAATTGCACAAGCAATTGAAAAACAGAAACAATTACTTCAACAATATTATTTTAATAATTGTAAAACAATTACAACCAAAAATTATATAACAAAAGCAATTGAAAAACAATTGTACCAAACATTGTAAGACAAAACTTTTGAAAAACAATTCAACCAACAATTGCAAAACAAAAGTAATTTAAAAACAATTACACCGACACGTGTAAAACAAAATCAATTGATAAACAATTACACCAACAATATTGCTCCAACAATTGTAAAACAATTAACTCCAAAAATTATAAAACCAAATAAATTAGTAAACAATTGAAAAATAATTGCACCAACAATTGTAATACAAGAACAAGTGAAAAACAATTGAAGAACAGTTCCACCAATAATTGTAAACAATTAGCACCAACAATTTTGTAAAGCATTTGCATAAACAATTGTAAAACACAAACAATTTTAAAGCAATTACTCCAACAATATTGCTCCAATAATTGTAAAATAATTAACTACAATAATTATAAAACAAAAGCAATTAATAAACAATTGGAAGACAATTGCGCCCAAAATTTAAAAATAATTATCACTAATAATTATGAAACAATTATTCTAAGAATTGTAAAACAAAAACAAATTTTAAAACAGTTAGTTCAACAATTGTAACAGAATCAACCTCAAAAATTATAGAACAAAAGCAATTAAAAAATAATTGCTCATTGCACCGACAATTGTAATGCGAAAACAATGGTAAAAAAACTAGCATTAAGAATGGTAAAAACAATTGTATAAACAATTGCTTCAACATTTGTAAAACAAAAACAATTGTACGAACAATGGTAAAACAATTAACACCGTCAATTGTAAAACAAAAAGAATTGATAAACAATTGCAGGAACAATTACACCATCAATTGAAAAACAATTGTAAGACAATTGCAAAACAAAGACAATTGGAAAACAATTGCACCAATAATTGTGAAACAATTAAAATCAACAATTGAAAAACAATTGCACCAACAATTAGTATCAACAATTGTAAAACGATTGCACCAACAATTAGTGTCAACAATTGTAAAACAATTGCACCAACAATTAGAATCAATAATTGAAAAACAATTGTACCAACAATTGTTAAACAATTAGCACCAACAATTGTAAAACAAAAACAATTGAAAAACAATTATACCAACAATTGTCCCAACAATTGCAAAACACAAACAATTGTAAAACACAAACAATTGTACGAACAATGGTAAATCAATTGCATTAATAATTGTAAAACAAGAAGAATTGTGAAACAATTGCACCAACAGTTGCACCATCAATTGGAAAACAATTGTAAAACAAAGATAATTGGAAAACAATCGTAAAACAAAAACAATTGGAAAACAATTGTAAAATAAAAACAATTGGAAAACAATTGTAAAGCAAAAAAAATTGAAAAACAATGTTGTTTTGTTTGTTATGATCTAATAAATAAATACAATAAACTTAAAATTATTGTTAATTTATTTATACTTGTAACAAACTGGATCCTGCACAAGAAATTGTTTCACTCGATCTACCAGAATGAAATGCGTACTTACATTTGATTAAACCGATCTTCTTTGAAGTTGAGTCCAAGCGCCGATTAACTATTTGAGTTTCAAAAAAGTCGATGATCGAGGAATAATCCTGTGTTATGGTAAGATCATGAATTCACGCCAGCGTGCAAGATTGATTTTGACTGCTTCAGTAGAATGAACAGACTGGACGAATCGACTCAACTTATCGATTAGAATGAACCGATCTTGAGTAACTGAGAAGGAAGAGGCTCTACGGAACAAATTAGTGTGACCATCCTATATAGAACGTCATATTGAAGCCTTTCCCTTCTTTTTCTTCTTTCAAACATTTATTCTTTTTAAATCTCCTCTCATTTCATTTTTTATCCCTCTTATAGATGCTTCTTTTTTTTACATTATTTTTTGTTTATTTCTATTTATAATTCTCGTTACCGTTAGACTTCAGAAGAAATTATTTTCGGTTTTTGTAACAAATACGCGCTTTTTGAAAAATGTTCTTTAATATATAGAATATTTCAACA
>WNHD01013039.1:0-13505 GCA_011057455.1 Ganaspis sp. Gsp50 | reverse complement strand
AATTAATAATTTTATTTCATTTTGTTGTTTTTTACTTATAGATTATTACATTAATCTAAACTAATTTTTAAATTTCGATTTACTAATAATATTATTGATTTGAATTAATAAATTTTTTATTTATTTACTCAAATGTGAATCAAACAGTATACAAATTTTCAAATATAAGTTCTCATAATTAAAACAATTTTCTGTTTACTGGTTACAGAAATTTAATTAAATATTTTGGCTGTTATTCAATAATAATTTCATATATGCAATATTTAAAAACAACTTCTATAGTATTCTAAAAGTATTCTCTAGAACTTACTATACATATATCTAAAGGGTAACTATCTGTCACATAAAATTACGTGAATCAACTCAAAATTTGTATCTGACAGATAAAGTGCCAAATAACTATCTCCCACTTTAACTGAAGGTGGATCACCTGGCCCAAGAAATTTTGTTTCATTTAATATGACGGTAAGATGAATTACCAAGATCAACCACAACTTCGGGTTATTATATGAACAATCAAGTACTTGCTTTTACAGCATATGTATTGTACATAATTGTCATAATGTATTTGTACTGTACAACGTAAAAAACTGTCAACTTATATCTTCAAAATCTCCAATTACTTACGAGAAAATTTATGTCGCCTCCATCTAGCTTTAGAATATTACAATTAACAAGCACGCGCATGCGCAATCGTGAGGTGCATGAAGAATTCCCACTTTTCATTTTGTCGAATGCTCATTTTCGATAAATTCAACTATTGAATCGTTATAAGCTCGAAATTGCATAGAATAGAATTTTCCACTTGTCGAATTTTTAATTTACAGAAAAACTTTTTACTAGAATTTTTTATTTTCGAAATAGCATTTAATATATGTTTCATTTAGCAGAGATTGTAATAGATAGAATTTTTAAAAATTCGAATGATTAATTACGCTAATTGAATTTTTTCGAATAGACAATTTCAATAATTTATTAATTAACGAAATATTATTTAATCGAAACTTATAATTTCGACATTTGATTTTACAAAATTTTCATAACCTCCAATTTACAATTATTATTTCTGGAATTTTCTTTTAATATTATATTTTCGAATCTTTATTTTATAGAATTGTGTCACAATTATGAATTATCGAAGATTAGAATTTCAAAATGTCGCATTGTCGGAATGTATAATAAATTATATCCTATGTAAAAAAAAGTCATGAGAAAAAAATTAAATCGTACTCGCAAAATCTGCTCACGATAAAGAAATAAGGGTCAGGTGGCGTTGTAATCGCATTTTCAAAAATTGGCGCGAAGACTTGCGTCTCAAATTTTAAATAAAATTTTTTAATTGTACTTTAAATTTTTATATTTAAATTCGTTTAATTTATTTTAAATAATAATCATTTAAAAAAGACTTCCGTGAAAGAAGCGTAATCTAGCTACATAGAAATAAGAAAATGTATGAAAATGTAAAATTTATCAGTATAGAAGGGTGTACTTGCTTATAATTAACAATAATGTGGTGGAGCTGCAGTCGTAAATTATGAAAGTAAGCGCGAAAATACGAGTTACGTTATTACAATATTTTTAAATAAAATATAAATTTATTAAATAATGAATTAATAATTTAAATAATTACAGAATAAATATTGCCGAAAGATAATTATTGCAATAAAATGATGTTTTAAAATTAAAAATAGATAATAATCTCCAATAAGTGTCTAACGTTAGAATTTTTCTTTAATAAGAATTATTCTTTTCAGTAAACCAATTTGTATGTATTTTTGTTTATTTTATATAATTACAATATTTATGTATAATTATACAATATACAACTATACAATAATTATTGTATTTATTTAATAATAATTAAACATTATAAAAATTTAATAATTAAAAGAAATAATTTAAATTATTAAATAAAAACTATTGTAAAATAATTCTTCTATTTAATTTATAAATTAAGAATTATCTGGAGGATATGAAACAAACTCATTTGAATTTGAATATAATCTCAATGTTAGAATTAGTTTATTATAAATTGCAAAGAAAAATTATATTTTTACTTTAAGAATACTTTATACTAAATTCAAGAATCAATTGCAATGAAAATATTCTTAAATACGCGCCAAGAATATATCCATAAAAATAGAATACAATATTTTCAAAGTTTTATGCGGAAATTATCTTTATAAAATAAAATTTAATAAATATTTCAAGAAGCTTTGAACAGAATTAATTAAGCTAATCCAATGATGATATCTATCACTGATTTATTATTATTAGATATAAATATATTTATCTTGTAAATACTTAAATACTATTGATAACAAAAATAAATATAGGTATTTTATTTATTCCACATATTAATTTATCTTAGCAACAATGGTATTTTTATAATAAGAATAATACAAGATTACTTAAATCTTAATTAATTCTTTTCAAAGCTTCTTTAAATATTTATTAAATTTTATTTTATAAAGATAATTTCCATAAAAGAAACAACATTTTAGTAAATAATTAATGTGTTCGATTTCGTTATTAGTGTGTTATTGGTCTTTAGAGATTATTATTTATTTTTATTTTTATAGTATAATTTTATTGCTGTAATTTTCTTTCGGAAATATTTATTCTGTAATTATTTAAATTATAAATTCATTATTTAATAAATTTATATTTTATTTAAAAATATTTTAATAACGTAACTCGTATTTTCGCGATTACTTTCATAATTTACAACTGCAGCTCCACCACATTATTATTAATTATAAGCAAGTACACCCTTCTATACTGATAAATTTTACATTTTCATATTATTAATTATAAGCAAGTACACCCTTCTATACTGACAAATTTTACATTTTCATACATTTCATTATTTCTATACCTATAGCTAGATTACGCTTCTTTCGCGGAAGTCTTTTTTAAATAATTATTATTTAAAATAAATTAATCGAATTTAAATATAAAAATTTAAAGTACAATAAAAAATTCTATTTTAAAATTTGAGACGCATGTCTTCGCGCCAATTTTTGAAAATGCGATTACAACGCCACCTGACCCTTATTTCTTTATCTCAGTACTCTTGAGCAGATTTTGCGAGTACGATTTGATTTTTTTATCATGACCTTTTTTTTATATAGGATACAATTTATTATACATTCCGACAATTCGACATTTGGAAATTCTAATCTTCGATAATTCATAATTGTGACACAATTCTATAAATAATTCATAATTGTGACACAATTCTATAAAATAAAGATTCGAAAATATAATATTAAAAGAAAATTCCAGAAATAATAATTGTATATAATAAAAAAAAATTGGAGGTTATGAAAACTTTATAAAATCAAATGTCGGAATTATAAGTTTCGATTAATTAATATTTCGTTAATTAATAAATTACTGAAATTGTCTATTCGAAAAAATTCAATTAGTGTAATTAATCATTCGAATTTTTAAAAATGTTATCAATTACAATCTCTACTAAATGAAACATATATTAAATGCTATTTCGAATATAAAAAATTCGAGTAAAAAGTTTTTCTGTAAATTAAAAATTCGACAAGTGGAAAATTCTATTATATGCAGTTTCGAGCTTATAATGATTCAATAGTTGAATTTATCGAAAATGACCATTCGACAAAATGAAAAGTGGGAATTCTTCATGCACCTCACGATTGCGCATGCGCGTGCTTGTTAGTTGTAATATTCTAAAGCTAGATGGAGGCTACATAAATTTTCTCGTAAGTAATGAGAGATTTTGAAGATATAAGTTGACAATTTTTTACGTTGTACAGTACAAATACATTATGACAATTATGTACAATACATATGCTGTAAAAGCAAGTACTTGATTGTTCATGTAATAACCCGAAATTGTGGTTAATCTTGGTAATTCATCTTACCATCATATTAAATGAAACAAAATTTCTTTCAGAATGTTGTATTTAACACTTAACAGTTATCCATGATTTTTGTTAACAGTTACGGCTTACTGTGTAAAATAAATAATCGTTAACAAAAAGATTGTAATATTTCACTATATGAAATATTTGTACTTTTATAACTTCGATTGAGTGAGTAGTACCTTTTTTTATGTCATTATGTTCATTCGGTTCATTCATATTGCGCATTTGTTACATCCATAGTGTAGAGATTCTATAGGGAGAGTTTAATAACATTTAATAGTTATCAATTAATTTTTTGACAGTTATGACCCTAGCTGAAAGTGTAAGATTGATTAGTTAATGTACGCTTGTGACCGACAAATTATGTAACCGAAAGTTCATTTGGCAGAAAATCTATGGGGTCATCTACATATTACGTGATACAAATTTCGGGTAATTTGAACCCCCTCCCCCCCATCGTGATACTTTTTCTATTGTTTTAATAATAATTTATAATGGAGCGTGATACTTTGTCTAACCCCACTCCCCCCCTCATGGATATCACATATGTGAATGACCCCTATTCAACAGAAACGTTATTTGACAGAATCTTCATGCAACAGAAAGTTCATTTGACCGACAAATCATGTAAACGCTTGTATGTAGACCATGTTAATCGATTACATTATTTACTTGATTTGTCGGTCAAATGGTAACTTTCTGTTGCATGAAGATTCTGACAAATAACGTTTCTATTGAATGGATTTTCTGCCAAATGAACTTTCGGTGAAATGGTTTGTCGGTCACATGAATATTCTGTCGCATTAGGCCAATTAAGCACAATGAATCGTAAGCAATGAGTGCGAATAGGACAGAGATATGGGACGTACTACTTGCACTCATTGCTTACGATTAAAGATTTTCATTCTGCGTTAGCCCATTAACTTTCGTTCACATGACATTCTGTCACATGGATGTTCGGTTAAATTAGGCTGTGTCAGTTGTGACGTCAGATAGCTGGAGGGACAACAAAGCAGACGAAATGCTTGTCAAAGTTTGGTTTATAAAGCGTCTGGATTTTTAATAATAATTGACAACCCGTAATTATGCCCATAATTAAACCGAATTGGTATAATTTATCGATAATTTATTATGTTATCAAATTATCTGTTTAAATAAAACCTACTAATTTTGAGAAATTTTGTTGTTCCTCCAGCATTCAGTGAAAAAGTGACATAGCCTAAATTTATGTCGAAAGAACTGTCGGTCAAATGAACTTTGGGCCATTTTCATGCGTCTCGTATATTACCTTAATGTATATTACGTCCGAACCCTGGCCTTCAGCCGAGGTCTGAACGCGCCTTTAGGGTTCATCCTGCCACGAATTAGATCCAGCATTGAATAGAATAAATCACATTTATTGTAAGAAATTAATTTTAGATAGCAAATTTTAAAAGAATTTATAAAGAATATAAACTTTGAATTGAAACTAAATAAAATTATTTGTCATCCTTTTCACCATTGAAAAAGGAGAAAATGACCAGGTCCCCCTGAATCTCAACCCGATCCTGACGCTGACCTTGGCAAAAAGTCATTGCAGTTTGAAAATTCTGGAAATTTTGAACGTTTTCGTGAGAATCACAGAGTTCTTGGCATGTGCATTTATTGTTTACATCGAGATTTTGAAACTGTTTGTGATTTAAATTCTGCTAGTTGAATGGAGATAAGTTTATGCGACAAGGCTGGAAAATCGTTGACAGTGTTTGCGAATTTGGAAACTCGATTGTGTGCTTGGAAACTTACCTTGTTTGACTTATAACACGCAGATCGACAGGAGAGAGCGATAAACATGATAATAATTGTCGATAATTGTTTTAACAAATAACCAAATTAAGAACGCATAAATCTGAACTTGAAACGGAAACGCGAGAAAGAAGAAAGAATGGTGTCCTTTTGTCAATTCAGGAGTAACTATAAAAACAACCGCCTCGCGTTTTCAACGGTTTGGTCGTGATTATTTATCTTTTAATTTTCCAATGTACAAAAACATTCGTAAAGAGTTGTTTGAAATGTTAACATTTAAATATGACGTGATTATGTATTTGCGAATAAAATTATATAAAAGAAAAATCCAGACATGGAATTTGCACCGACAGTTTAATCTTTTGTCAGACAATTCTTTTTAACGAAATGTGATAAAAAAATAACAAAGAGAGTTTTGTTTCGTAAAAGTAATGAGGTGAAATTGAAAAACAAAGCAACAGTTTAATATTTTTTATTGAAACGCTTGAATTACGTAATTACAAAAATATAAAAGTTAGAACATTTTGTAGAAAAAAATGTTGTGTACAACATTATTCTACTCTGATAACTAGAATTGCATAATAACAATACGTTTGAAAATATGGAAAATAAATTATATTTTCCATTCAAGAAAACAATTGACCCAATTGACCAATTTTAAGAAAATTTGAATTATTTTGTTAAACTATGAATCACATATCTTATTAAAAATTTGTATTATTATTATTAATATTTGCATTATTTTATAAAAATTAGCATTATTTTATTACAATGTGCATTATTTGATTAAATTTGAAGAGCGGAGATTATAAATATTAAATTCGTAATTAGTTAAAATATACATGGATTCCATTGTATAAAGATTATTATTTTAGAGGCACATATTTGATTATTAAGATTACGTATGTATATACTGTCGAGACATAATCAATAATTTTTATTCTGTTCATCACATTATACGAACTTTTGTCTCTAATATTATAGAAATTTACATTTTAAATTATTCAATACTTTTAGTTGTGTTATCCATCATTGAAAACACTGATCTTATTTTAATCTTATTTTAACTTCAAGTACCTAATCGTACAATATTTAAAGATCTAATTTACAAGTATAAAGCCACATTTTATTAAATGTTAAAAATAATTATCTCAGATGTATACAAAATTTTTTTATTTTTTGCAAATAAAAATAAAAATGTGACGCCATCTGAAGAAAGGGACCTTAACAGCATTTGAAATTAGGTTATGTTTGCTATTAACAGTTTTAACTTAATTAATGCTTCCCTTTTAATTCTTTGTAGGCAAAAATAGTTTTTCTCGACAGTATACAAAAAAGCTATACAAAAAAAACTGTAAATGCTGTTAAGGTCCCTTTCTTCAGATCGCGTCACAAATATAAAAATAATACGACTGCGATGGATTTTATAAAAAGTATATCTTAAAAATTCTAGTGAGAACTAGTACTATAATTGTAAAAAATACTTATTTCTACTTATATAATATTTTTAAATAACTGGACGGCATGCCATCGGCATAAATTGCCACGACACTTTATTGATTAAAAGTATTTTCTGGAGATTTTAAAACCATTGGACATATAAAAAATATACTAGAGAAGTTGAGAATATTGATATTGCATGTTTTTTGATAATAAAAGAAAAAAAGACAAAATGACCAAAGAGGGAAAACATTTTAGTAACATATGCTTGTAAATTATCTAAGAAAGCAAATACGTAAAATAAAAAAAGTATGGAAAAAGATTTGTAAAAACTATTTAAACTATAGCTGTGATTGTTATTGTAAAAAGAAACTGGAAAATGTTCAGTCTTCCGAAGATAACTTATTATTTTACCATTAAGGCGACTCGACCATATTCAAATAACTTCGAATGAATCATTTATTACTGATTTTCAATAATACTTTTTTCTAACGGTCCAAGTTTGCTTTTTGCAATAAAAAATTTTCTTTAAGGGGAAACAAAATGTTCATGAAATGAATATAATTTTCCACTTGTTTAGATTGTATTCATATGCTTTTTTTTAAAAAAAAGTCCATTAATTTAAATGAATTTTTTTTAAAAAAAAAGTGAAGTGTTAGGCTTTCATTTTTCGTTTCTTAAACGTTAAAAATTCTTTTTTATGTTTTTGCACATCTTTAATTCTTATCATTGATAATTATTTTATTCAAAATAGTTACATACTATATCTATTTACTTAAAAATGACAAATTCATTTTATTTGTCCAAATTTTGTTGTTTAATTTGATAATGAATAAAGTTATATACATGTAGTATTTTGTAATAAAATTACTGCTGTAAAATGTGTAAAATAGTGGGAAATTATGTCCATTTCATGAACATTTTGATTCCTTATAGAGAACAAAATTGAAATGTAAAAGAAAGTAACATTGACAGCTATTTTAAAAATTCCTGGTAATTAAAATTAATTAAAACTTTAAAATTATACAAATCAATTCTTTTTTCAATGTAGAAAAATGTTCCCAAAGGAAATGTCATTACAAAATGCTAATTTTAAAAGTTATATATCATAAAAGAGTATTCTTAATGCAAATAAAAATGAAACAGTGACCTTTTTACATAAAGTATGCGTGTAAAATATATACATCAATATAGATCAATCGATTTATTGTTTAATGTAGAAAAATTTTCCCAAAGAAACTGTCATTAGAAAATGATTATTTTAAAAGTTTTATGAAAAAATATAATTTTAATTGTCAAAAATCATGAAAAATTGTCATTTACGCCTTCAATTCTTGGTAAAATATATATACTTTATATAGATCAATCGATTCGTTTCGATGCAAGGAATCTAAATTTTTCATTCATAAGTTAAAATTTTTATTAGAGAAAAAATTTTGTGGAAAAAACCATATTTTTTAAAAAATATGGGGTTATCCACAAAAAAGGTGCTGAAAAATCTTTGTTTGAGTATTTCTAAAAATCCCTGTGTCAGTTTCTAAATTTTTATCAGTTTAAAAAGTGTACCAAATTTTATGGAAATCGGTCCAAGCGTTCTCGAGAGATTTTTTCTAATAAAATGCGTGACACACACACACACATCTGGAGATTTGCTTAAAACTTTGTATATATATATACCTTCTAGTTGAAAATGAGTTGATTTAAACTATTTTTGAAAAGTCGAAAATCGTCACCATTACAATGATTTAATTTACAAACATTTCAAATTTTAAAAAAGTCAATTAAAGAGCTCTTAAAGGTCATGTCCAATAACTCGGTTGATAAGTAAGGAATCTACGCTAATTTTTATTTTTTTCTGAAGTCTCTTTTTAAAAATCATAATACGTTAGACATTCATATCGCACTTGAAGGTTTCCTATATGATGATTAGTAAAATTTGAACGCAATATGTATCTTCTTTAGTTTTGCTGTAAGTAGTGAGAAACTAGTCTGAGTCGATAACAAACTTACCGACATATTAGTTTCTCATTACTGATAGCGAAACTAAAGAAGATATTTCTTTCAAACTTTGGGAATTATTAAAGAAAATCTTCAAGTGCGTTATGATTGTCTGGCTTATTATTATTTTTAAAAAGAAACTTCAAGAAAAAATAAAATTTAACGTAGATTCCTAACTTATCAACCCAGTTCTTAGACATAAGACACAACACTATGATAACTTCAACACTATTGAAGTTAAGAAAGAAAATTGAAATTGATTGATTTTTGAAGAAAATATAGCGTTTTGAACACAAAATTTCCTCTTATATGTTTTCAAGATTTACAATTTTTATACACAAAAAATAGATTTTCGATTCCAAATAATTAGTAGGTCGAGTCTCCTTAATGGGAGTATTTTTTGTTACATTTCCTTTATAACTAAAATTTATTCTACAATTCGTGTATAAGATCTTGTACTTTTGTATATTATATCATCACATTTTTATATTAGTTCCTACTTGTTTCATCTGATGATCACGTGTAAATCAAAATAACTGCAGATTTTTCTTTTGACACAAATTTCACTTAATAGTAAGTTATAGTCAAACTTAAAAAATTCGAAATACAAAAAACCTATTTTTATTTTTATCAACGAACGGGGACTAATCGAATTAGCTTTCATAAAAATTTGTGATCAAATTTTAACAAAAAACAAAAATATTGGAAAAAAGTTAGTAATAAATTATATTCATATATTATGTACACGCAATTTTAGTTTTAGTAACTATTCTGTCAAAGAGTTATAAAAACTCGTATTCAATAAGTATTTTCTAATTATGCGTATTGCGTATATATTTATTAGGGTGGACACATGTCAAGGAAGTCAGGGAAATGTTGAGAAAAGTAATTCTTTGTCAGAGAAATTTCATTATTGTGCGGTTCTGGTTGTCGTTTACCAGCCTATATCAATAAGATTTTTTTGTATTATATGTATGTTTCTTATTTTTTTTTATTTACTTATTTATTTATTATTTATTTATTTTTATTGAATTTGCACGAAAAAATTGCTACAGTTGCACTTACCACAGTAAAAGTGTTATTATAGCGTATGCTCGCCTATGCAGTTGCGACTAACTTTGACGTTTTAAGGATGTTCAACCCAGTATTGACATAACCTCAAAGTAAACAATAGTTTTAGATATAGAATTAAAATATAATTATAACTGATGTTGACAATTGCAATTTTTATCGAATTTTAATTAACAATAGCTTATTTTGTTCTTTGAAGGACTTTTTAGAGTTCTGTTTGTTGAATATTTAAAATATTTTTCTTGTTCAAAAGTTATTTACAAAATGAAATTTTTATTGTTTATATTTTTTATACAAAATATTACACCGTCCGACAAAAATCAATTTTTGGTTGCAAACACGAGAAATTCCAATGAAATCTCATAAAAAACTATTTTATTTAAAAACCCCTATTTCTGCGATTTTTTATATCACGTCATAAAAAATTTTTAATTAAATTTTAGTCTTCTCTATGCAATGTATTAAGCATTCTTGTTATATACCTCTTCATTACACAAAACTTACTGGTCTTTGAAAATAACTGCGTTTCTTGAGTAGCTAATTACGAATCTGAAGTCCGTTTTTTAAAATTTAAAATGGCGGATCCAATATGTCGGACAAGTTTTTAAACATGAAAATTATTTGAATATAACCTGCTACCTAGGGGTTTTTAAAGTCGTTGATTACGAATCTGTAGTCAGTTTCTTAAAATTCAAAATGGCAGACCCAATATGGCGGACGATTTTTTAAAAAAGAAAATTGTTTTAATGTACCCTGGCAGCTAGGGGTTTTTGGAGTCGCTGATTACGAATCTGAAGTCAATTTTTTAAAATTCAAAATGGCAGATCCAATATGGCGAAAATTTTTTTTAAAAAGAAAATTTTTATAATGTAAGTTGATACCTAGGGATTTTTGGAGTCGCGAATTACGAATCTGAATAAAGTTTTTAGAAATTCACAATGTCGTATGAATAAAATCTATTTAATTTAGTTATTTTTATTCTAATTAATTGCATCTCCTATTGATAAATTATCAATTAAAAAACACGTGGTTCCAAAAAAATTTTTTTAACGATGTGCAGAAATTTATATTAAACTGTATTTTACAATATTTTGAATATTTAGTGGTAGTTTATCACAATCTGGCCAGATGAATCCCGATTAGTTTCTTAATGAGAGATGAAACACCGAATCCAGTCGGGACCCAATCGGTATTAGAAATTCCTGATGAGCTCCGACTGGCTACTGTGTTTCACTTAGGTTCTTAAGGAGAAAAAGCCGAAGATTAGTTTGATAAGTTCCAAATATTTTGCTTAGCTGTTCGGGCTAATATTGACAAAAATTTCAAGTACGATCTAGTAAAAATAGCTCCTGACTGCTGCTTTCAATACTTAAGTGTCTTTCCTGATAATAATAATAAATTTTCCTCAAATGGGAGTCCTTCATATATCTGTATAGATACACTGAAAAAATACTGCTGTCGCTATTTTGAATTTTAAAATTTTAATATCATTTTTGGATTCAACACTTTAAAATACCTTACGATTCTAAGTTTCATAATAATACAACAATTTTTGGTAACTTAAGTTCGCCATATAGGATCCGCCATTTTGAATTTAAAAATTTTAATGTCAGATTAGGATTTGGTGCATCAAAAAACCCTAAGGAGCCAAGTTTTATAAAAATTCAACAATTTTTTGTGACTTTGGTTAGCCATATTGGATTTGCCATTTTGAATTTTGAAATTTTATTATCATATTTGGACTCAGAGCACCAAAATACCCAAAGACACTAAGTTTCATGAAAATCTAACCATTTTTAGTAACTTTGGTCTGACATAATGGATCCGCCATTTTGAATTTTTGAAAACAATCATTAGATTTGTTAACTGTCACTCCAAAAACGCATTTATATTTAAAATCTCATTAACTTTGTTAAATTAGAAGGTATATGATTGACAGAATTAGTACATTAATTTTAGAAAAACTAAAATTGAATTTAAAAATTTTTATGACGTGATGTAAAAAATCAGGAAAATAGGGGTATTGTATTTTTTTGTCTTTTGTAAGATTTCATTAGAATTTCTAATGTGTGCAAACCTGGGTCGGGCGGTGTTATTCAACAAAATGAAACAAACAGAACTTTAGAAATTTTCTTTAAGAACAAAATAAGCTATTGTTTATTAGAATTCGTTAAAAATTTCAATTGTCTACTAAGTTTGATACAAAAATAAATAAGTTTCTACATAAAACTAAATTTGCAAACTTGCATGGCAAGTTTGCGGAAAGGTTGCAGCAACCTTGCTGGGCAAGCTTGCATAGGTGGAACATTCTAATCTTACTGCAATACTGCTGCAAGCTGCGGCAATATTGTAGCAATCTTACGTGCTGTCTGGGTGAAAGAAATAATTCCAAGCCAGTGTCAAAATTCTGGGTAGATTAACCATAATGTATTGCCAAGAAATGGATACTGCCATACAGTGTGTTTCAACTATATGACTGTTAGCTGCGTGCATTTATTCGTGAAACTGACAAATAAGATTTGAGGTTAAGGCATAAAGAGACTGGCGTTGCAATGCATTATAGGAGCTTTGTTTATACAGTGCTGCCACTCTTGGCAAAAATGTCAACCATAATCATATGTGTCAATTAACAACAGTATTTCTTTCAGTGTATGTTGCTGGATTTTTTCAAATGTAATATTTTATTGTAATGTTCATGTAAAGTTCGCTTTCAACATTACCCACTTGAAAAAAGGGACATCCAAAATTACTTTCTAAGAGACATTCGAAAGCACGTACTACAGGACGTCCGAAAGTACGTCAAAAGTACGTTGTAAAGGACATCCGAAAAAACGTTGTTATTTTTTCTTTTACAATTTTATTCCCCTTTGTTTGTGCGAGCAATTTCATCGGTTTTTAATAATTTTTGTTCCTCGTAAACTACATGACGTGGATACAAGCAGACGAGAGATACTGATATACGCGCATGCGTTGAATCATATGGCAGAGACTCAGAAACGCATGCGCGCATATCAGTATCTGTCGTCTGCTTGTGTTCACGTTATGACGTTTACGAGGAACAAGAATTATTAAAAATCATCAGATATAATAAGTGCACTGAAGTTCTTTTTGTATAATATCAAAATGGAGCTGTTTCAGATTATTTTAGCCTTTGCCCCAGGTGAAAATGTTTTCGTAAAATACTACGTTGAAAATTACGTGCATATTTTTCGTAGAAATTCACGTAGAAATTTAGGTGCTTAATCAAGTCACGTAAATATTCATGTAGCGTTTTGGAACCTTCAACGTAGAAATTCACGTAGAAATATT
>WNHD01013029.1:0-14502 GCA_011057455.1 Ganaspis sp. Gsp50 | reverse complement strand
GTTTGTTACTTTACTAGTTTGCTACTTTAATAGTTTGCTACTTCACTAGTTTGTCACTTTACTAGTTTGTTACTTTACTAGTTTGCTACTTCACTAGTTTGATACTACACTAGTTTGTTACTACACTAGTTTGTTACTACACTAGTTTGCTACTTCACTAGTTTGTTACTTCACTAGTTTGTTACTACACTAGTTTGCTACTTCACTAGTTTGTTACTTCACTAGTTGGTTATTTTACTCGTCTGTTACTACACTAGTTTGCTACTTCACTAGTTTGCTACTTTACTACTCTGCTACTTCACTAGTTTGTTACTTCACTAGTTGGTTATTTTACTCGTCTGTTACTTTACTAGTTTGATACTTCACTATTTTGTTATTTTACTATTCTGCTACTTCAGTAGTGTGCTTTTGTACTAGTTTTTTACTTCACTAGTTTGTTACTTCACTAGTTTGTTACTTCACTAGTTTGTTACTATACTAGTTTGTTACTTCGCTAGGTTGATACTTCACCAGTTACTTTACTTAGTTACTTTACTACTTTGTTACTTCAATAGTTTGTTACTTTGCTATCTTGTTACGATACTAGTTTTCTAGTTCACTAGTTTGTTACTTCCTTGATATGTCACTAGTTTATTACTTCAATAGTTTGTTACTCCATTAGTTTGTTACTTCTCTGATTTATTAATTCGTTTTTTTGTTGCTTCTTTACTTTTATCTTAGTTTGTTACTTTACTAATTTGTTGCTTCGTTAGTCTACTTATCACTTCATTAGTTTGTTACAAACTTGTTAGTTTGATATTAACTTGTGACTTACACTAATTGAAAATATCACGAGTAATTTTTACTTTTGCTTTTAAATATTCATATATTTGTATCTTTTACATTTCTGTTTCAATTTTCTTCACTTTGCTATCTTTTAATTTTTAGTATCTAGAAAGTTTTTCACACTTTTTTACCTTTTTACCTTTTAGCTTTCCATATTTTTGAAATTTTCATATCGTTTATTTTTTACATTTATTTACTTTTTCATGCATTCACGTTTTCATATTTTTCATCCTTTTAATAAATATTGTTACTTGTGTACTTTGTATCATATTTATTTATCTACTTTTATTTACGTTTTATCTATCTATCTTTTATATGGAAATAAAATTCTTTTACTTTACATCCTACACGTATTTCCCCTATTTAATTTTTTTTTAAATTGCAATCTGTAGTATTTTCTAATAAATAATTATATATATATACATATATAAATAACATAAATAAATAAATTCTAATAAAATAAATGTATTGAATTCAAATAAATATTTTACATTTCTTATACATGATTTCAACAATTAGGTTACCTTCGCCTCTTAATATTTTTTTATATAAAATATTAAGCCGATTTCACTTGATTTGTACAAATTTCATATAAAAATGAGTTTTTAATATTTTTACAGGAATAACATTTTTCCATATCGTTTTTATAACAATTTTCACAAAAGAGGATTTTGTTTTTTTAATAAATCATTTGAAAAATCTTTTCTGTTAATTAAAATATATTCAGCATTGTTAATTACTTCTTTTAAGATTTTTTTGTAAAGATGCTCTATTTTAGACTGCCTTACAATGAAAAACATATGTAAGTGACATTGTCGCTTAAGTCGCTATTACTATAAAATAACAAAGAATAATCAACGAGAGCGACAATGTCACTTACGTACGTTTTTCCGTTGTAGCGACAATGTCACTTACGTATGTTTTTCCGTTTTAGTGACAATGTCACTTACGTATGTTTTTCCGTTGTAGTTGTTAGGTATATTTTACTTAAATGTTAAGTGGATTTCCCTTGCTATTTTTCTCCGTGTAAGAATAATAAAAATAAGAATGATAAAAATAATGGTAACAATAATAAAGAAATGAAAAATCACGACTTAGAAATGCGGGAAAATTGTATAAAAAAAGAAACAAATAAAATATAAATAATAAATGAAAAATGAAATAACAGAAAGTTCCCTTGCATGAAGAAAAGCTCACGAAGAAGATTGTCCGGTTTTTGAAATCTATTTTAATCGAATCACTCTTCAACCCCCTTTTCCAAACACTCCATCAATCTGATAAAAGAAAGATTGTGAAATTTGCTAAGGTGGCAGCACTGTTTCGATCGTCTCACTGGCTCCTTGTTTCCTAAGACACTCACTATTTTTGGAAAATCCATATAGTAGAGAAACTAATAGAAAAAGATTTCACACGGAGAGGAAATACATTTGCTGAAGGGAAGAAACGCTGAAGGTAGCAGCAGTCTATGAAAGGTATCACCGTTGGGAAAATATCACCGATACTGAAGGGAAGAAATCACCGAAACTGGAATGGAAGAAATCACCGATAGCGAAGGGAAGAAATTACCGATCCTCCCTCTTGAAATCCTCGAGGATACCGCAATAACTTGCTCAACGTATTTCAAGTCTCCCGTTCTCGACGTCTCGTCAAGTATTCAGAGATGGAAGAATTCCCTTTGGGATTGATATCGGAGAATCTTGCTTCCAGCGGGAATTCGGGATATAGCATCCCAGAGGGATCTATGTGGTTCATCTGGGTGTGTGGAATCGGGCAAATAGAAAGCAGCTTAAGAACTCGATCGGAATCCTCCAAGTGTCGACGTACCTGAAGGTGAAACATGTTTCCGGGCTAGCTGATGGCCCGCTGTATCGGTAACAAGCACCGAGATCTAACTTGTGCTGCTGCTGTGTTTGTTCAGAGTCACCCTGCACCCTCTTGGCCTCGGGCTGTTTAGATCCTCTTCTCACTTCCGTTCTCGCTCGGTTGGAGGGTTACTTTGTCGGTAAAGCACGGGGGTTGAAACGACTAGGCGCGAAAACGAGCGGCTGGGAAATTGAATGAATATGCATGTGCCGGCCCGACGAAGGATGAAGTCGGTGGGTAACTGCTCGCCATGCCGCCGGCTTGTGTTTATATAGCGTGGGCCTAATAAGATGATCCTTCAACTCTCTTAGGAGCGAAGAGCTCACCAGAGGAAAGAGGGGCTTACCTTACCTTGTCTTCGAACCTGGCAGAGGCCAACCGCGAGAGGGCAAATCGTGCTCTTAGTTCTATCACTAGAGAGGAGCTCCAGATCGAGCGAGGACCGGCAATTGATTCTGTGTTCTGCTGCTGCAAAGAGAAGGGAGAGAAAATGTGTTTTGTCTCTTTCTTGGTAGTAGCAGCGAGGTTCTAGGGTCCATTCATAAATTACGTAAGGTCTCGCTTCTCCAATTTCTTTCACGTCAAAGGGCCGGCTTGCGTAAGCTTTCAATGGTTCCTTCGATTCTGCTTAAAGTCGTCTTTCATGCAACAACTGGGCCGGAATTGTCGAGAAGTGAATCAATTTTCATTTCGTGATTTGTTTCGAGAGGGTTTGATAGGATTGGAGAAAATGGTCTGATCTGGGTTGTCTGGTTGTAGAAAATTATGTGGAGTGATTTTGAAAAAAGGGGTTGAGAGTAACTTGTTTTTATACCCTTTTTGGGGGTTGAAATGATTATGTATGATTTATGCGGTTACTGTAAAAAGTAAGGATAAGAATATATTTTGAAACGAATTTTGAAGTGTATCAATTTTGAATTGTAGCAATTTTGGATTTGCAGTTTGAATTATAGCAATTTCGAATTTGCATTTGGAAATGAAGCAATTTTGATTGTAGCAATTTTTGGTTGTAGCAATTTAGGAAATATAGCAATTTAGGAAATATAGCAATTTTGGAAATGTAGCAATTTTGGATTTGTATTTGAAAATATAGCAATTTTGAATTTGCATTTTGATTTGCAATAATTTTGGAGTTGCACTTTGAATTGTAGTAATTTCAAATTTGCGTTTTTAATGATCAGAAACAATTAATTATTTATAGTTTGGTGTGCACTTGACATGGGATTTGTTTCCTGAGAGTTATTTTGTTGATTCGATTATCTAGCGGAAACAAGTCTTTCATTAAAAGACAATTTGTCTTCTCTTTTGATACGTTCTAGGCATTCCAGACAACAAAACGTAATCAAAGGTGTTAAATGATTCAATTTAACGTATTTCTTGAACAGCGTGTATTGTTAGAAATCTTATTATCTAGACTTTTTTTATCGAATTGTAAAGTGCCTAAATAACATTGTCTACATAACATTGTCTACATAACATTGTCTACATAACATTGTCTACATAACATTGTCTACATAACATTGTCTATATAACAATATCGTTTATTAAAAAAACACCTTTGACACAATATAACATTGTCTCCATAGCAATATCATTTATTAAAAAAACATCTTTGACACAACATAACATTGTCTCCATAGCAATATCATTTATTAAAAAAAATATCGTCTACACAACATACAACATTATCTGCCTAATAGACAAAAATTATTGTATTTACTCTACTTTATTGTAATTTTTTTTAAAACAATTTCTTGGACACAACATAAGATTGTCTCAATCGCAATAATTTATTGAAAAATACCGTCGACACGAAAATCGATCTTTTAAACCGAACTGCTACAAAGATGGATAAATTTTGGCCTTTGAATATTCATATTGAAGAATAGCTCGAGTTTGTAGTTATTTCGTGCTTCAATAAAAGCGCTTATCATTATACTGATGCATCCTATTCCATACACATCGCATATTTTGTATAAAAGCAAAACTAGTTGCATTCACACCTCTGAATAGAACATTTCCTTCAAAATATTATGCAACATCGCATGTAACGGGTCGTAAGAGTACAACAAAAGCTATTGCACCATTTATAAACCGTTTATTTTTTACGTGAAAATTCGTACAATCTCAGCAACAACTTGGTTAAACAAAAAACGAATTGATAGACAAATAGAAATAGACAATATAGAAATGTACAAATAGAACTTGTAAAAATTAGGTCCTGTTTCACCGACTAATTAATCATGATTTTGTCATCGATAAAACTGATCAGCTATAAAATATCCGTTCGTTAATTATTTTTAAACAAAACCGAGTTAAATTGATTGAATTAAATATAAATTGAATTGAATAAGCATAAACTGAATTCATTAAGCCTGAATTGATTAATCCTAAATTTAGCAATCCCTTGTTCTTCTTTCTTACATTATAATCAATTAATAATAATAATAAGGTATAGAATTTGTAGGATTTCTGACATTTAATTTTGAAATACAAAATTTTGACATTTTTCTGACGTAAAAAGGTTTTGTATAGTAAGTTTGAAAGAACGTGTGTTAAAATAACTGGACTACAGATTTTTATTTATTGACTCATCGGTCTTGAATAAAAAGAATATAGAATACAATTGATTTTGAAGACAGCTTCCGCTTTTGTATGGATGCGACCTGATTTCAACTCCACAACTTGATTCGTTTCCCACTGGAGACGATTCGACTCGAAGAGAGCTGAGAATCGAGCATTCTTGGATGTGGCGGGGAAAAAAGCACGTTTCTGGAAAGGGGATATCGTGTATTTTAGATAGATAAAACGATACGTGCTTTAGCGAATTCTTGCTTGGGTTGTTTTGTAGCTGATGATGCTCGTTTTTGTCTTGGCAAGTAGGTCATAACGGAGAAATACTGAAAATTTATTTCAATTTCATTATGCAATTATGTTCTTTCTTTGATTTTAATAACTCTTGTTTTTTGAGATGGTGAACATTTCGTCTTTGAGGTGATTAGTTCTTTATCTCGAAATGATGGTTTTTTTATCTCAAAAATGATAATTCTTTATCTCAAAAATGATGATTCTTTATCTCAAAAATGATGATTCTTTATCTCAAAAATGATGATTCTTTATCTCAAAAATGATAATTTTTCATCTCAAAAATGATAATTCTTTCATCTCCAAATCGATGATTCTTTGATCTAAAGAATTATGATTTTTTCATCTCCAAGATGATGATTCTTTCATCTATCTTTTGGGATAATGCTTCTTTCATTTTTTGAAACGATTTCATGTTTTGTTTACAATATTTACGTCACCTGGGATAGGTATTTATGTTTTTATTACACATTATGTATACAAGGATTGTAATAAAAAATTGATTATACTTATTAGTATAATTATAAATAAGTGACCATCATTATATGACTATCGTACTATATTAATTACTCACGGATCATTTCAATGATTCTAAATGTCAAGCCATGTAATTAGACTGGTTGATTCATTGATTGAAAAACTAAATTCGGTTTAATTAATTATTTCGTATATAAAATACACAGAAATAAAGATTTATGGGTACTAATTTAATTTTATTAATTTAATTTAAATTATCCTCTTGCTTTTTATGCTCCTCTCATTTTTTTTCTTTTAACTTTAAAGCTTTTTCTTGTATCTGCACTCATGAAGAATTTAAAACGAGTAATTCACTACTTTTCTACGAAAATCAGACACTAAGAAATTTTCCAATATCTCAAAAGATTTCAATAAGATGCTTCTTCGATTCTTTCTATTTTTAAAGTATTCTCGCTAGTCTTCAAGATTATCAAAAGAATAAAGCTTCTTCAGAAGAATAAAGCTTTTTTCTCTAAGATTTACAAATTATCAAATCTTACAAAAGCGTTGATAATTTCAAAATGTTACAATTTGTCATAAGTAAAAGAATATGTATATATGAATAAGTAAAAGAATGTCATAAGTAAAAGAACACAAAAAACATCTTTACCAAAACAAGTTTTTTCTTTTAAAGTTAAAAGATTTGGAAGATTTTTTGTTAAGAATTTTTCGGAGAAAACAGCCGTCGACTTTGTTACTGATTAAGACGAATGTTCGATTACGATTCAAGGAGTCATTAGTAATTCGGATCTCAATTAGAACTGATTATAACATTATTGAAATTGATTTTGGTTTCACAATGGATAAAAGGTTGTTTTGAAAATTAAACGGAATTTTTAGTACATCATCATCTCTTGTCTTCAACAGGGAATTGAGCAATTTACAATGTAATAGGCAAACAAAAAATTGAAACAAATATTAATTACACATTCACTATAATGCAAATTGTATCATCAGTAGAATTAATTTCTTAATAGTCAAATATAGAATTGAGACACGATCTATAAAAAATAATCGAAATTGTGACACGAGTGGGTTTCAACATTGATTGTGGAATGTTCCAATTGTTTATGAAAGCAATTTAATTTATTACTAAAAGTCACATTAATTTCTTTGACTCTTAATTACTTTAGTATTTTACTTTCTTTATTGCTTATTATTCAATTTTCATCATCAATAAATGTTTCATTATAGTTCTGACATTGTTAATCTTTATATTTCTCTTTTGAATTGTCGTTATTTTTTTGAACCTTTAATTTTTAGAAACTTTTTTTATACTTTCTACTTTTTGTCGAACTAATTGTAATATGCTTCTGATTGATCTCTTTAAGATTGATCTTTTCTGATCTCTTTAAATTTTAGACGCTTTTAATTTTAAATGTTTATAAAATACGCTTCTAATTTTCTAAACTTGAGGTTCTAATTTTAAATCTTTTTAAACTTTAGACGCTTCTAATTTTAAATTGTAAATTTTAGACGCATCTAATTTTAAATGTTGTTAAATTTTAGACGCTTCGAATTTTAAATGTTCTTAAACTTTAGACGCTTCTAGTTTTAAATATTTTTAAACTTTAAACACTTCTAATTTTAAATCCTTTTAATTTTTAGACGCTTATAATTTTGAGTGCTTCTCGTTTTGAATGCTTTCAGTTTTACATGCTTCTAGTTTTGCTTGTATAAGTTGCAAAAGCTTTTAGTTTCAACTACTTCAAATTTTTGATCCTAGAAATTTTGAATAATCCGAATTTCAAATACATGCAATTAATATTTCCCTAATAAACTCAAATGCTTACAAATTTTAACAATTTTGCTTCCTCATAGGGAAGCATTGTTTTTCAATTATTTCAGATTTTGGAGCTGAAAAGTTGACCGAGTACGGAAATTTTGAAAATTATAGTAATTTTCAATTCCTTTGCTGAAAATCTTTCTAAAGTCTCAAAACCTACGTTAATAATCAATAATCCTTTAATAGAACTTTACGAGGCTTTTTTCATATCCAATAAAGCGCTGACGTACTTGCGACTTGGGATTCTTTTTTGAAGAGTATCATAAGGCGTCTGGAAGTGCTATCAAACAGTTCACTCATGAACTCGTAATGCACAGTGCTACTTTCGTTGTCAATTACGCGTCCTTGGTTTAAAGGCACTAGGCTTTATAGCAGTTTCATTCCCTTCATGTCGGGGATTAATCGTCCTCAGAGACTAAAGCGAAATTCTGTATAACCTTTACGATCAGAGCTTACAGCCGCGGGCATAAGATGGTCCAGCAACGAGTTGAAAGCTTTGAACAAAATGAGCAAATATCGATGAAAGGAGAACAAGACTTTTGTTTCGCAATAATGTAACATTATTGATCCTAGAGTAAATTGCAATTCGCTGCTATATCAATGAGCTATATATTGTTTCGTTCGGTTTAAAGGCGTCTTTGTATAATATCAAGAATCGCAGGAAGATCTTCATACGATGCGTGCCCAATGACTTGGCAGATAAAAATGTTGTAAAATACGTGGGTACTTGCTGTAGGTGTTTTTTCTTTTTATAACAATGATGAATATCAAGATTTCCATTTTTGGATGAATGAATTTTCTATCAATATTAATTTTATTCTTTAATGACTGAGAGTTTTTTTGTTTTGTAGTAGTAATGACAGTTTTGTTTTATTGTCGTGAGGTTTTTATGGTCGTAAAGAACTTTTTGTTTTATACATACGTTTTATGGGTTTTTTTTGTTGTATAGATACTTTCTTGTTTAATAGATACTTGTTTGTTTAATAGATACTTTTTTGTTTAATAAATACTTTTTTGTTTAATAGATACTTTTTTGTTTAATAGATACTGTTTTGTTTAATAGATACTTTTTTGTTTTATAAAACTTTTTACTTTATGTAGACATTTTTGTTACGTTTTTGTTTTATAAAGACCTCTTTTTTAAAGACCTTTTGGTTTCATAAAGACCATTTTGTTTTTTAAAAACCTTTTGGTTTCGTAAAGACCATTTTCTTTTTTAATGACCTTTTGGTTTTATGAAGACCTTTTTGTTTAATAAAGACTCTTTTGTTTTATAAAAACCTGATTGAAGTTCACAACATTTTATTAACGATTGAAAAACAATAAAGCGAAAAATATTTCGCTTGATTAAAATATTTCGCTATACACAATTTTGTCTAAAACTTCTTGAATAAAATTTGTTAGATAAAATAGATTTCGAAAAACCCTCTAAGAAAAAAATTGAAATGGAAAAATAGCTAAAAAATATTGCAATTGTTGATTAAAAAACGTTGTGGACTTCAACTTCGTTTATAAATACCTTGTTGTTTTATAAATACCTTGTTGTTTTATAAATAACTTGTTGTTTTATAAATACTTTGTTGTTTCATAAAAACATTGTTGTTTTTTAAATTAATTATAAAAACGTTTTTGTTTCATAAAGGAAAAGATATTTTCATTCATTCAAATTCTCCCAGAATTTTTGGTTAAAAGAGTTCAGGTGAATCTTTGCAATTAAAATTAATAAAAACGATGTTTAAGTTAAAATTAGAACGTTCCATTCTTGAGGCTTTTTACTATTCAAACTACATAATCATAATGTTGAGATTTATTTTGGAAAGAAATTGATATTCTGTTATCTGAAACTTAAACGCGGTCTTTATTTGATCTTATGTAAATTATTCAAACTTAATGTGAATAAGATTCACTCTTTCAATGAAGCTTTTCCGATTGCAAATGGAAGTTCATTTTATCATAAAATTGTAATGCGCACTCTATTCTGCTCATTATTCATGGATTTCATTTTAGCTACTTTATATAATATTTAATTTAGTTTTCTTATTGTAAATTGACATTTCTAATTTACTGCAAATTTACTTTACCAACTAAATTTCCTTAAAATTTTAAATTTTCTTCGCAAATTTACTTTATGTCAAATTTATAATTTACTTCATGCTAATTTCCAGACAAATCACTTTCTGTTTAAATTATTTTATTTATGAATACGTTATAATATGACATTTCTTTGAACATTTTCTTGCAAATAAAGTATGAGATTTTATAATTTATGAATACGTTATAATGACATTTCTTTGAACATTTTCTTGCAAATAAAGTATGACATTTTTTGCAAAGAAAATATGACATTTTTTGCAAATAAAGTATGCCATTTTTGTGCAAATAAAGTATGATATTTTTTGCAAATAAAGAATGACATATTTTGCAAATAAAGTATGACTTTTTTGCAAACGAAGTATGACTTTTTTGCGAAAAAATATCCATAAACCTTAGCCGGAGAGTGGACAATTGAATGAAATATGAATCATAAAGCAAGAGCTAATAATTGTGATTGAAATAATTATGATTATGTGAATAATGTTCTCTTAATTACAACCGTGATTAACATACTTCTGGTAGCATATTATGCCTCGGAAAATGATTAATTTTTAAGCTGAAATAAGGCTCTTTACTTGCTGCATAATTTAGCAGACTGTTCTCTTCTTTATTTCCCTTCCTTATCTTCAATTTTATTTTTTGTCTTCGTACCTTTTGCGACCCGCAGTTCTTTTCATCGCATTCTTAATATTTAATATCCTCCTCTGTTAGTTTTATACTCCGAGTCTATTCATGTAATTGTAATTTTCTTTTAAATTTCTAAACTCAGGATCTAATGGAACCAATTGCTTAGAACTTTATACTCAACTGCGTTATAATAATTCTGATAATTTGTCAAGAATGTAAATCAATGTTTTCCGAGGATTATTTTATAATATATTTATATAATTTTATAATAAATGTATATATTTTGATAAATATTATACTATAATAAATTTGTGTATTATAATAAATTTGTATACTTTATTAAATTTGTATATTATAATAAATTTGTATATTATAATAAATTTATTTTACAATAAATTTAAATAATAATTACAATAGTCCTTCAAAATTTATTTAAATACAAAGAATTCGATTTCTAAAATTGAATTCCACGAGAATCTGTAGAATCTTATTCAGTAATGAGTTAATTCTTATGATAAAATATAAACAAATCTGAGGGGAAAAAACTTTCGAGCATTATCGTGTACATTACAAAATTTTTGCTCTCATAATTTATATACCTACTTTGTACTTTGTAGAAATTTCAAAGTATGGTTGGAAGGTGATTCCCAAAGGAAGATGGAACTTTTTCACATCTTTCTCTTGTCAAAGCCAATATCTCTCCTATAAAAACTTTTGATCTATGAATGTGAGTATCTTAAAAATATACTCTCTATGGTATCGTCATCAAAATATAAAATAAAAAAGAACACTGGATTCATAAAGTTAAGAAACGTATTAAATTGTAAATAAATAAGCATCTTGGTCCATTTTTTAATAACCAATGGAAAATACATTCTTCACAAATACTGTTTACCCAAGTTTACTTTTGTTAGTTTTGAAAAGTAACCTGAAAAACTTTAATTAATTGATTAAAATCAGCCTTTATTCATTTGATTCTTACTTTTTGGAAAAACGAGATAATAAAAGTAGAAAAATAAAATGTAATTATTTTATTTAGGAAATACATGAATAATAAATTTTAAAAACAATAATAATAAATTTAATTACAATTTTAATTGGTAAAAACATGAAAATAAACAGAAGCATTTCTGTTTGCTTTTAATGAAAATTATTCTGAAAACAGTAACATTGATTGGGGTTATGAAACTTTCCCTGATTGTAATAATTAAAAATGGTATGTTATTGTTATTATATGAAACGAACGTATTTTTTATTGTAATTACTCAAGAATAAAGTCATAATGGTGTTCGATATATTATATTTTCGTGAAATATTTCATTATTTTAAAAAAGCGCAGAACATAATATTTATGCAATATTCCGTTATATAATTTTTAAATACACAGAAAGTAAAAATGCAAAAAAAAACTAAAATTATGATTCATTGCACTTTCCTTGACAGAGGAAACCATATTTTCAGTTTCTTTTAAAGAGCAATCAAATATTATGCATGATTTTATTCAACGATTCATTAGAAAGTCTTCGTCTCAATTGACCATTTTTCCATTATCGGAAACTGCTTTTCATCAATAAACTCTTCATAAAAGTTCTAAAAATAATATTTTCTTATCTAAATTCAAAATTTCAAGTTGATATGAAACATTCTGGTATTTATTTTTAAAAAGGTTAAAATATAAAAAGTAAGTATATGAAATTGATTGGTGATATTTAAAAGCAATTCGCTGAAGTGTTCAAGACGTTTTATATTTAAAATAGTTTGTGTTGATGTTTTTCTAAAGCTTTTAATTGTTACATGTTATGGATTATTATCTTTTCTCTACTGCGTATTGTTCCTACTGCCTTTTGTTGTTTTTCATTGTTTTTCTTCACCATATGGAAGCTTTGTAATGGTGACGATTTTCGATTTTCCAAAAATAATCTAAATTAACTCATTTTCGACAATCCAAAAGTATGTATACGAAGTTTTAAACAAATGTCCAGATACTAAAAAAAAAAATTTTTTTAGTACATACTAAAAAATGTACTAAAAAAAATAGCTCGAGAACGCTTGGACCGATTTTCTTAAAATTTGGTAGGTTTTTTACACTCATAAAAATCTAGAACAGAAAAATCCCTATTCTAAATCTAGAATAGGGATTTTTAGAAATACTAAAAAAAAATTTTAGAGCATCATTTTTCTTTGAAAAATATGGGCTTTTCCACAAAATTTTTTCTCTAATAAAAATGTTAACTTATGATTAAATAATTTAGATTCCTTACATTGAGATGAATCGATTGACCTATAAAAAGTATATATTTCACCAAGAAATGAAGAAGTAAATGACAATTTATCATTATTTTTGACAATTACATTTACATTTTTTCATACAAATTTTATAATTATCATTTTTTGTTGATAGTTCCTTTATGAAACATTTTATTTTATGATATAAGTTTAAAGATGAACATTTTTGAATGACAGTTCCTTTGGGGAAATTTTTCTATATTGAAAAACGAATTGATTTGCATAATTTTAAAACTTTAGTTAACTTTTAATATCAAAAATACAGATGAATAAAATGTCAGTGTTACCTTTTTTACATGTAATATTTTTCCTTTATGAGGAAGCAAAACGTTAAAGAAATTAACAGAATTTTCAACTATTATTATGTATGGTATAAATAACTGGTTATCTCCACCAATAAGCATTATACACTAAAATTTTTACATTCTCATCAAAAATGAGACTGTATTTCTTAAATTTCAAACAGGTAAACTTAATTGTATCCAATTGGATAAAAATGTATGCAATTGGATAGATTTTTGTTTCGTTACACACTACAGGACAATAAATAAGTTACCTTAATTTAATCCAATTGGATAAAAATTTAATCAATTGTATAGATTTTTGTGCCATTACACATTACAGGGCAATAAATAAGTTACCTTCATTTTATCCAATTCCACTCTCTTCATTTAAATTTTACTGCCTTCTATTGTCTTCTATTGTCTTCTATTGGCTTCTATTGTCTTCTATTGTCTTCTATTGTCTTCTATTGTCATGTACTGTCTATTATTGTCTTCTACAGACTTAATTTATCCTTTACTGCCTTTTATTGTTTTTTTCTATCGTTTATTATCTTCTACTGACTTCTATTGCTTCTCACTGTTTTCTTCTCCTTTCTTTTTTAATCTATTGTATTTTACTGTTTTTATTGCCTTTTATTATTTTTTGTTGTCTCCTACTTTTCTCTACTGTATTTTAATTACTTTTATTGTCTGTCACTATTTTCCATTGTCTTTTACTGCTTTCTATTATCTTCTACTTTTTTATTGTCTTTTGTTGTCTTTTATTGTCTTTTACTGTGTTTTATTGTTCTCTACTCTTCTCTACTATATTATATTGTACTTTATTGTCTCCCCTACCTTCATTTGTCATTTACTGCCTCCTATTGTCTTCTTCTGAGTCTTTTATAGTCTTCTACTGCTTTTTATTGTTTTCTATTTTCATCGACTGTTTTTTGTTGCCTTTCATTATCTACTACTGTCTTCTACTGTCTTCTACTGTCTTCTACTGTCTTCTACTGACTTCTAATGTCTTCTACTGTCTTCTTCTGTCTTCTACCGCCTTTTATTATCTACTATTGTTTTCTACTGTCTTTTACCACCTTTTATTATCTACTATTTTACTGTCTTCTACTAACTTCTACTGTCTTTTACCACCTTTTATTATCTACTATTCTACTGTCTTCTACTGTCATCTACTGTCGTTGTAATATCTTCTACTGTTTTCTACCGTCTTCTATTATCTTCCACTGTCTTGTATTGTCTTCTCCTGTCTTTTGTAGTTCTTTGTTGTCTTCTACTATCCTCTATTGTCCTTTATTGTCCTCTAATATTTTTTACTATCCTGTACTGTCTTCTACTGTCTTCTACTGTCTTCTA
>WNHD01013027.1:0-16859 GCA_011057455.1 Ganaspis sp. Gsp50 | reverse complement strand
TTGTTATTTTTTAGCAATAGTTCCTTTGGCAAAAATCTTCTGAATTGAAAAACGAATTGATTGAGCTATGTAAAGTATATATTTTACAAAAAATTGATAATGTTAATAACAATTGAATCTATGAGGAAGCAAAATGTTCATAAATGAACATAATTTTCCACTAGTTTTTTAATATTATTCTTTTATGGAGAATGTAGAAATTTTTTTTATTTATTCTAGTTTTGAAAATAACATCCAAAAAGAACTTTCAAACGATTTGTATAAAATGTATTTTCCCTTTTATTTTCATAAAATCTTGGAAGGTCGAATTTTTTCACTTTTCTGATCCACTTTTCGAATTTTAAAGTATTTGATCGGATTCTGTAACTCTACTTACATTTTTATCATAATGGTACCCATTTGGGTACCCAGTGATAGAGAAAGAAGGGTACTAGTAAAAAGGTAGCGATATAAATTAAATCAGAATTTTTTTCAATCCCATTGGGTTCTTTGAAATATCGAAAAATGTTAATTTGAAGATATTCAGGTGGATTCGTTTTATCCCCCGATTTCTTTTATTATAATGGCACCCATTTAGGTACCCAATAGAAAATAAATTAGGTACCATTTAGGTACCATAGAAAAAAAAGGGAACCAGTGATAAGGCATAGATATTAACAAAATCTGAATTTTTATTCAACCCCATTAGGTTTCTTGAAATATCGAAAAATGGCAATTTTAAAGTATTTGAATAGATTCTGTTTCTCTGCAGTCATTTTTAATCAGAATGGCACCCATTGTGGTACCCAGTGACAGAGAAAAATAGGTACTTCTGATAGGACAGCGATATCAATGAAATCTGAAATACTATTCCATTGGGTTGAAAATATGAAATGAAATATCGAAAAATGTTAATTTATATTTAGATTCTGTTTCTCCACAAACATTTTATATCATAATGGCACCCATTTGGGTACCCAGCGATAGAGAAAAAAGGTTACCAGTGTTAAGGCAGCGATATCAATTAAATCTGAATTTTTAATTCCCTTCTTTTTGTAGGATCGGAAAATGTACGTTTTTTGTAGCTTTTCGAAACTTTTGTATGATCCGAAAATTCACTTTTCTTGTACTTTTTTCGATCCTCTAATAGGATTGGAACGTCTTTCTCATTATTTTTCTTTTCTTTCACCCTTCACGTTTTCTGACCCGCTCTGAACAATCTGAAACTTTCTGTACTATTTTTTTTGTATCCACTACACTGTCTCATTATCCTAATATTATTCTTTTTCCCTATACTTTTCTAAAAGTTGGTATCAACCTTTTGAAAACAAGACATAGATAGATTTTGTTTCATTAGTACCGCAAAAAGGTTTACGTAATAAAAAAGACATGTTTTTTTAACTAAAATCATTTCTCAGGAAGCAAAAATCTCTGGTAATCTTTTATAATTTCTAGGCTTAGATCAAAGATGATAATTAAGAGTTTGTATTGATGTAAGATTTTGGACAGTTTTTGTATATTCTAGAACAAATTAAAGATCTGTTGTACAAAAGTCTGACTAAATAAAAATTCGTTTAAATACAATTTAGTTAGATAAAAATTCCTGAATGTGAAAATTAATTTGAATATAAAACCTACTTTCTAAAATTCGACAAAAAAATTCGATAACCAACTCTGGCTAATTGAATTCGACACTGCGCAGAGATTCTAAAAAATTCAGTGCAGGTATTTTCATACGTCCCCGTTAAAGATTGTCAAAGATACTTGAAAGTTATATCAAGCAAGTATATATAATAGAAAGTTATAGAGAACTTTTTGGAGAAGTGGTACATTTTGCTATTGCTGTTAGAGAAGGCAACGAAACATACAAGGGTTGATAATGTTATATGCTCGTATATAATAGTAGCCTACAAATCGATAAAGCAGAGAAGACATCTGCAAATAGAGACTGTTTATTACATCGTATAGTCAAGTATCGGGGAAACGACTCTGAATACAGATTATCTTTTTGAGAAAGAAGAGAGGATTTATTTAACGAAATTTCCATGCATCCATACGTAAAGATAAACTTTGTCGAGCGTGCTGTATTGCACATTTTGTTGGATAGTCTGTCTATATAGTGTCCTTCGTGCCATAAAAGGTCTTAACTGTAGATTGTTATTTCAATCCCAAAAGCCTTCTAACAGTCGTGTATTCACGTGTAACATCGATTTATCATAATTTACACAATTCTAAAAAGTTGATAAAAGATCTTATTTCAGCAAGAGTATTAGCGAGATAGAGATATTGATCTACGGAGGACAGTATCATCCCTAATTTCCAGTGTGGGAATGAGTTTTTGTGTTTTATGGTCAGCCTCTAGTAAATGTCAGAGTACAAGGACTTTGAAGATTCACACTGTTCATAATTTACGAGCTTTTCCTTTATAAAATCTCCCGAGGGCTGCAGAATACTGTCTCTATCTTTTTACACAAGCTTTGTAATCAGTTAAATACAAAATTAACGACTAATAAAATTTATTCAGTTTTTTTAGTATCGTCTGTCTATCCAATTTCAGAACTTTTAATTCTTCTGTTTTAATAATTAATTTATTTTTTCATTTTTATGAATCTCTGTTTCTTAATCAATTATTTTTCTTTTTTCTCTTAATCAATTATTTTTCTTTTTTCTCTTAATCAATTATTTATCTTTTTTCTCTCAATCAATTATTTATCTTCTTTTTCTCAATGAATTATTTATCTTCTTTTTCAAAATCAGTTATATATCTTCTTTTTCTCAATCAATTATTCATCTTTTTCTCTTGATCAGTTATATTTCTCTTGCTTCCTTAATTTTTACCATTCATTTTAAAATATTAATTGTTTTTATGCTGATATCTTATTTTTAAATACCCAAAAGCTTCCATTAAAATTATCAGTTTTGTTTTAAAGTAACAAGTTTTTCTGTTAAAAGATGATATTCTTTGAAGACTTGTCTGATTTTCGAGAATTATACAAAATTCCTTTTAAGCAAAATTCTGAATAATGTCAGTTATATTTATTATCATTCTGATATATTATATGAATTTCTACCATTATATTTATTTGTATATTTGTATTCTTTCATTAAATTGATAATTGCTATTTCAAGAGCAGATGTGCTGAAAAAATTTGATATTTAAATTACGTTTACAAATGTAAATGAATTTTTTATTGTATTTATTTTCCTCTTAGTGTGGATTTAGACTCCATATAATTGAAATTATTTGTTCAGAAAGTCAATAAATCGTGCTCGACTAATTGTTTCTGCTACCAACCAAAATTGACTGCTCATCAAAATCAATTTCCATTCGATTAAAACAATCACGTACAAATTGCTATAGTTATTGTTAGTATTGTGCAAAGTGACATTGTCAGATTCGAATACAAAACGCATTTGTACACCTCCACTTATTGCTTTCAACATTGTAAGCTATATTTTATGCAAATGAAGGTACTGTCACCCTTTTTAGATAAATTAAATTTGATAAAATTTATCCAATTTTGTAAAAGACACACTTTATTAAAAGTTCACAACTGTCGGCGATTTTAATTCAATTGGATTATATTGTTAATTATCCTGGAAACAGGAAATTAACTTTACTTTTGTTACATAATTTATCATTACTAATTTCATGTTCTCGATTAAGAATTATTTCAATTTTTATAAGTTTCTTAAGTTTTCAATTATCATATATATTTATTATGCAGATATTATAAATTTAAATTTGCATCGATAATTTACTGTACGTTTGTCTCGTTTTCTGGATAAAGCAGAAAATTGAAGAAAAAAGTAATTGTGCATGATTATATACATTTTTGTATAATTAATCAGTTAAACATTATTTCCAACTTAATTTTATTATTTTGATTCAAAGTAGAATTCAACAGTTGTAAAAATGTTTATTTTGGCACAATGTGTTCACCGATAAAAAAGTTTGTTTGAAACAAACGTTTATTTTGATGTTAAAAAATATTTTATATTAGAATTGAAACAAAAATTTCTCAATAAAGGGATTGAGTTTAGGTACTCATCTCATTAACAAATTTGATTCGAAACAATTTTATTAATTTTAAACACATTATTTGTTATAAACTGTTATGTTTTATTATCAATTATAAATTTAGCTAAATCGTATAAATATTCGATTAATTATGAAACTAAATATATAAAACTATATACTATATATAAAATTATATATAGTAAAGTTGAAATAAACAAATATCAAGTAAATGTTTGTTTGATTTAAACAAACATTAAGTAAATATTTGTTTGAGTTAGATAAACATTAAGTAAATATTTGTTTGATTTAAACAAACATTTTTCTGAATGAACAATATCTTGTTTTAAACAAAAAATATTTCCAATTAACACGAGTCGAGTTTTTATAACAAGTTCTTGTTAAATAAAATTATTTTGCGAATCACAATCAAAAGTGTATATTTATATGGAAATATTATAAAATATTAAAGATATTGCTTGCTATTTTGATTCTTCTCTTGCCAGATGTTTGGCCTGCATATAGCTCTTGAAGTAAATTACTTTTTCAGAGCAACTTCTCTCAATGATTTAAAACCATAGTGCACTCAAGATAATGGAATGCCGTCAAAATTGAATACGAGATTGTTTCTGTGCTCATAACACAACGATTAAAATGCCCTTCAAATAATAGCATTTACAAAACTCGAAAAAACCACCTTGATTCTACTTTATTTTCTACTTTTACGTCAGTATCAATTTTTATTAATAAAATTTTAACGCATTTTTTAATTTCTTTCAGTCAATAACAATTTTTTATATATTTCGCTTTTTTAAAAGTCCATTAATACATTTTTAATGAAACCTACAAACGAAGTTTTTAATTTCTACCAATTTGAGTTGAAATCAATTTCTGTTAGTAATCCGACATTTTTTAATTCACTTTTTTTTTAATTTCTAAATGGAACTGTTTGTTTGAACATATAAATAACTCAATGTTTATTAAACGAAATTTGGGGCGCCCACACTAGTCGCTTTTTTGAGTATGAAACTTTCTTCAATTATTTTGTGTTCATCTCTTGTAGTGCGAGAGAAAAGAAGCTTTAGAAAGTAAAAGAAACGTCTAGAAAGAGCCAAAAGAACGTCTAGAATTGCATTAAAAATAGAACCTTGCATTATTCGAAGTTTTTCATTCACGCGGTTTGTATTTTTAAAAGTTATATTTCCGTTGCCCTATCACTAAACGGGTCAGCAAGGAGGAAAATTTTTTGTCCAAACAGCGAAAGATTTCATTAAAACAGCGAGAATTTTAAGCACAGGTACGGAACCTTAAAAATGAGTAAAAATGTACTGTTTCAATAGGTGGACAACTTTTCCTAATTTACTATATTAGAAAATAACAAATACAAACTTAGAGAGTAGAAAATGACTAATTCAAATTTATTTTATTTATTTTTAGAAAGAATATACTGGCCAATTACAAAGTTAACAAAATTAATATTAATATGACCGCAACTTTTATAATAATATATTTCGCAGCGCTGCAATAAATATTTGCAACCTTTCATTATAAACAAGTCGAGTACATCATTATAAGCATTTGCTCTCATACACAAGCTATTTATTATTGCATTTTTAGCAAAATTCGTTCTGACACATGATGTCCGAAAGGGTACAATACATCTGAGAGATCTTTGCGGAGCTGAAAAATTAATCGAAGCCAGAATTGCAGGACAATAAATAAAACTATGAATTATTTTATACAAAAATAACAAGTCTGCATAAACAAATCTTAAGTAGTCAATTCATTAACAACCTCGGCAAAACACCTCTTTCAAATATTGCAAGTAAAAGCAAAAATATAAAAAACTCAAGTCTTTCTTATATCCGGAAAGCTCTTTAAATGGGAAAAAATTGTGTTCCAAAAAACTTTATTCCAGCTTCCCGGAGTTTTAAACTCTCGAGTCGTAAAGAAAATTTAAACTGTCCTTTTTTTGGAGGCGCAGCCTCTGTTTTCCCCGAATCTTTCTATAAACGTCGAATGGATTTTTCTAGTCAGATGGTGATAAAAAATGATAAAAGGGTAAAGAGAAAGAGTGCAGGTCGGTTGCAAATTACTGGCGCGCAGCATTGAAACAAGTCTTGGGAATTGAGGGAGGAGTGCAGGGAAATTGCTGCGCACACAGAGACCCTGGTAGCTCGCTTTTACCTTACCTATTCTATACCTACTGATATTGTAATGCTGTAAGCCGAGCTCCGACACCGACTCCGACATACCCGCCCCCTTCCTTTAGCTGTTTATGAGGGTCGCGATGTAACACCTGGGGCTTATGATTCTAGCATTATTGCTCGAGTAAATTAGCCTTCTAATATCATTTTCTTCGCACCTGTTTGACAAATTCTTTCTCATATATTCATTAATACCGTCTTCCCATTATACACTCTGACACCCTTAACCTCAAACTCACTTATTCTCTTCGTTTCGGTATTACGTCAGCACGCAATAATAAACTCATTGTGTAATTTCACTGATGATGCAATAAACGCAGTTATATAAATTCTGTTAATTAACATTAATCTTTTAAAAGACAATTTACTACACAATTTTGTTGCATAACGGGCTCTTTCCTCTCACGTGATTCTTCACTTTCTTTGATTTCTTTACTCTAGTTATTATCTGCACATTGTACTCTCTGTAGAGAATACAATTGAATACAAAAATTTAAGTAGAGGAAAAAATTGATTCGAATGTTTCGTGTTATTTTGAACCAATGTTAACACAGTTTACTTAAAAGTATCAAATTGATATCAAGAATACCAAATTGATGAAGATTTTGTGATCCATTTGATACTTTTTGTGATCAATTTGATACTTTTTGGTATCAAGTTGATACTTTTTGGTATCAAGTTAATACTTTTTGGTATCAGGTTGATACTTTTTGGTATCAAGTTGATACTTTCAAGAAAACTTTGAAAGTACGGTGGCGCCCTCTCACTGGGTTTATATTTGTTTCACATTGTTTTAACACAATTTTGGTGTTAAAATAGCACTTTCTGGTGTTAAATCTGAATCAGCGATTTAAAATCAGCGTTTGAGAATCGTTAAATCTTTCGCTGAACGTCAGTGTATTTTTGTTGATTTTAATAAGTGATACGCTTATCGCTGGAACATCAGCGTATTTTCGATGATTTGAATAAGTGATACACATATCGCTGAAACATCAGCGTATTTTCGCTGATTTGAATAAGTGATACACTTATCGCAAAAACATCAGCGCTGACTGAGATTTAGAAAATAGATGATTAATTTCAAAGATATAGTATTTCGCCAGAATATATTTATTGTTCAGAAACATATATTTTGTACATTCTCATCAATAATGAGAAGGTGTTGCATTTGTTTTTACTCTAAAATGTTACATTTCTAATCCGTGTACAAATCATAAACGATCGTTACATTTCTAAAATTAACCGACTCGGTATACTTAGCAAGTCTGTTTTATTTTTTAAACAATACGATTTTAAGAGTGATGTTTTAAAGTATAAGTAGGTACAAAAAGTCAAAAATCGAATCAGAAATGAATTAATAGCTGCATTAAGATGATTGAAAGATCGGGCTGATCGAAACCGTATTTATCTACTTTTCAAAGCAAGCTGGTAAGTAGAGCATGTCATGCATAGTCAGACATCACAATCTCTAAATCAGGCGGCCAGTACTTCTCTAATTTAAATTACTGGAAATTTCTGTTAGTGTATTTATTAAAGGTTGTTTATTTATTTAATTCGTTTACCTTAATTTTTTGTGACTTTTTACTACAATTTTCGAAGTCGACTTTTCGAAATAAAATATACTTTATATATTTTAATTCGAAAAATCAACTTTGAATGAAAATCATATAGTAGAAATTTGTACTGTGATGCAAATTAAGTATGATTTGAATCAGCCGACGTTCTTTCACTGACTTCGTAAGAATGTTTTTATATTTCTTTTATATTTTGTATTATTGAAAACAGGCTTACAAAATAAAAGAAATATCCTTTCGTATGTAAAGTACTATAAATGAAAATTATAAAAATTTTGTCCAAAGCAACAAAACATAAACATTTTGGCACTTTATTTTATAATCACAAAAACGATTATAGTATCATATAATAGGTATAATAATATAATATAATAATATAATATTATAATATAATAATATAATAATATAATAATATTATAATAATATAATAATATAATAATATAATAATATAATAATATAATAATATAATATAATATTTATACAGGATTCGCAGGAAAAATCTGCAGCGACAAGAATTTGTAACTCCACCCGGAAGCAAATTTTGTATGGATACAGATTTTGCTGACAGCAAATTTATTCGAGTAAAATGTAAAGATTTTTCTGTTCAATTTACTCGAATGCTTTTAACTGTTGTTGCAGAAAAATTTAAAAAATGTGTGTTACAGAGTTATGCAACGGTAATATATTACATTTATAATATGAAGTAGAAAATAAATTATTTTTATATTTATTACGTTCAATTTTTTCGTCCGTGATTTTTATTTCCTTTCCATCGACAATTATACGCTCATCAAATTAATTAACGTTTTCATTTTTACTCTGAAAGTAATTTTTTTATGATATTTAAATGAAATTAATTCGTTAATTCTTTTAATAATTTAATATTTTGGAGTTCCTTTGGCTTCAAGGTCAAAATAATTTAAAAATTATTGTTCAAAAGAAATTAATTCTTTCATTTATAATACTATAATAATAATACATAATATAATATAATATAATATAATATGATATGATATAATATAATAATAATAATAATAATAATAATATATAATAATATATAATAATTTATTTCATTTTATAATATTCAAAAGCAATTAATCCTTTCATTTTTCTCATAATATTTAAAGGAAATGATAATCCGTTTATTTTAATTAGTTTAAAATTATATGAATTTTGAATAGATTGATCACAGAAAGAAGTTTTTTCTATAATTTACTTCATTGTAATTTTTTTCTTTTTTTTTGTAATTGAATCAACTTATTGATGTTGCTATATAATTTGGTTTCAATATTTTGGACCCAAGTAAAATGACAAACGAAAAAATATTAAAAATTGATGTGTATTTGGTCTGTTTGAAAAAATGGTAGAAATTAATATTTTCAAAACTTCTTTGTAAACATTTTACGATTATTTATTGTGAAAAAGTTTAAATAGTAATTAATTCTTTTCACAAATTGTTTTTAAAAATATAATGCAACATGTTTCAAAATATAATCCAATATGTTTCGAAATATTATCCAATATGTTTCAAAATATAATCCAATATGTTTCAATGTTTCAAAATATAATCCAATATGTTTCAAAATATTATCCAACATGTTTCAAAATATAATCCAACATGTTTCAAAATATAATCCAACATGTTTCAAAGTATTATCCAATATGTTTCAAAATATAATCCAATACGTTAAAAAATACAATCCAATATATTTTAAATATTAAAAGTATCGCAAAATAAATTTAAAAAACAGAAAAGTTACTTTTTCACCAAGTAATACCAAGAAGGTAAGAGAAAACTTATTCCACCAGTACTGGCTATTAATACGGAAACGTTACCATTCCACTTTCAAAATAACTGCTTCAAAAACTATCGAAAAACCTCATTCTAGTTTTATTTTAACACCAGAATTTGCATATTTTTAGCCAACAAAAGAATGAAAACGCTTCGCACATTTTTCTTTGATTCTGAAAAAGTGTTTTATCAAGCGATGTGAGAGTCCAGGATATTTCTGGAGCAAGTAAAAGGAATTTTTTTAGATTGTAAAAGACTTTAGTAAAATTTATCAAACGATTTCTTCGGGTTCTGGTATTTGTGTTGAATGAGTTGTTGGCAGCTGAATGAAAGAGAGAGCAAGGATACGATCTTTTTCAGTTACAGCTTACATCTGAAAGGATTTTATTTGGTCTTTTGTGTAGCAATCGCCTGTGCAGAGACAGTCATTTGTAATGCACGATAAGCGTTCGTTGCAGGTACGAAGGCAGAATTCAAATTGCAACGAGTTGGCGAAAGAGCTAAACGACGAGAACGAAATAAAATTATGGAGTCCATATATTAAAGGATGAAAAAGTTTTAATACTGTCTTGACTCCCCGTGGGGCAGTATGTTTCCATGAACTTATTGCCACGCAGAACTCAGCTTTTTGCAGGACACGTGTTGCCTGATGTATTCCAAGCCCAAACTTATTTACCCTGGAGAATGTATGCTACATTTTGTAATATGTCGGTACACCCTGCCACACACCCATGGGAATGAAATAAAGGCATTGCGCGAAGTCACTTTTACGCCAAACCTATTCTGTCGCTCGCTACGCAGCTTCAAATTGGAAATCCACCTTTTCAATTCTCCCTTTAAAAAGCTTCTCAACATATTACACATTTTTTTAATAACGAAAGCTCCGTTTTAATATACTGCACAACCCTCTTTCTTTCACAATCAAGACTTCAATTTTATACAGTCGATTTTAATTAAATTGGTTAATTCATTTTTCGTAAAATTAATTCCATCATTTTTCAGAATATTGATTCATTCATTTTTATACATGTAATCTATATTCATTTTTAATACAATTCATTTATTTTTAATAAAAGACGAATCTTATTCATTCATTTTTAAAAAAAGACGAATATTATTCATTCAATTTTTTTAATATTTGTTATTAATTTTATTATTATCTCTATTTTTTTATTAGAAAAGAATGAATGAATTTTATTCGCTATAAATTCGTTCAATTTTAATAAAATTAATTAATTCATTTTTAGTAAAATTCTACAAAAGACTGAACGGAGATTAAACACGAAATTTTGCAAAAAATGAAACGCTTGGAAGAAAAGTTTACCATGGGTTTGGATCAAATTGATCCTCACGGAACACTGTGCTTTTAAAGAAATAGTTTGATTTTCTGTTTTTAGATGCAGTAAACAGATTTTGTGTTACACAGGAGCAGACAATTTCAAGTAGCTAGACAGCTCAAATGAATAAATAAAGAAAAAGAAAAATTTGTTTTCTTACATTGAAAAACTCTCAAAGAAAATATTTCTTGATCCGATGCAAAAATGCATTTATTCTTTGATGCCAGAACTTATTTTTGATTGATGAATAGCTACAATTTTTTATTCAATTACTCAATATTAATATATTCAATTCAATAGTCAGGCCAACGCAGAAAGAAAGATTTAAAGTCAAACAGTAGAAAAAGCAAACATAGTCAGCCCAACGAAATAAGAGAGATTTTAAATCAAAGAATAGAAAAAGAAAATATAGTCAGACCGACGCAATAAAAAAGATTTAAAGTCAGACAGTAGAAAAGGCAAGTATAGTCAAGCCAACGCAGAAAGAAAGATTTAAAGTCAGACAGTAGAAAAAGCAAACATAGTCAGACCGACCCAATAAGAAAGACAGTAGGAAAAGCAAGCATAGTCAGCCGAGCCCAACGCAATAAGAGTGACTACTGTCTTATTTTAAATATTTTTCGCTTCGTTGGCCTGACATTGCTTGTTTTTTCTACTGAATGGTTTTAAATATTTGTTACTCCACTGGTCTGACTATGTTTGCTTTTTCTACTTATTATTTTTGTCTTACTGCATTGGTCTGATTATAATCGCTTTTTCTACTGTCTGATTTTAACTCTTTTTTACTGCGTTTGTCTGGCTGTTTGCTTTTTCTACTATCTGGTTTTATAATTTTTTTTAATACGTCGATCTGTCTATTCTTACTCTTTCTACTGTCTGGTTTTAAATTTTTACTGCTTTGGACTGATTATGTCTTCCTTTTCTACTATCTGCTTTTAAATCTTTTTATTGGGTTGGTCTGACTATGATTGCTTTCTCTACTGGTTGATTTTAAAAATCTTTTTAACTCCGTTGGTCTGACTATACTTGCTTTTTCTACTATCTGATTTTAAGTCTTTTTTACTGCGTTTGTCTATCTATTTGCTTTTTATACTGTCTGGTTTTACAAATCTTTCTTTTAATGAGTTGGGCTGACTATGGTTTCTTTTTCTACTGTCTGGTTTGAAAAAAGTTTATTGCGTTGTCTGACTATGCTAGCTTTTTCCACTAACTGCATTTATAAATCTTTTTTACTGCGTTGGTCTGACTATGCTAGCTTTTTCTACTGTCTGATTTTAAAATTGTTTATTGCGTTGTCTGACTATGCTAGCTTCTTCCACTAACTGCGTTTATAAATCTTTTTTACTGCATTGGTCTGACTATGCTGGGTTTTTCTAGTGGCTGGTTTTAAAATTGTTTATTGCGTTGTCTGACTATGCTATCTTCTTCTACTGGCTGGTTTTAAAATTATTTATTGCGTTATGCTGGGTTTTTCTAGTGGCTGGTTTTAAAATTGTTTATTGCGTTGTCTGACTATGCTAGCTTCTACTGGCTGGTTTTATAAATCTTTTTCACTGGGTTGGTCTGACTATGCTGGCTTTTTCTACTGGCAGGTTTTATACATATTTTCAACTGCGTTGGTCTGACTATGTTTGTTTCTTCTACTGTCCAGTTTTCAAATTGTTTACTGCGTTGTCTGACTATGTTTGCTTTTTCTACTATTTGATTTTAATTTCTGTGTTGGTCTGACTATACTCGCTTTTTCTACTGTCAGGTTTTAAATAATCTTTACTGAGTTTAATAAAATTACTGAGTTTGTCTGACTATGTTTGATTTTTCTACTGTCTAACTGAAAATCTTTGTTACAGTGTTACTTGCTTGCTTTTTCTACTGTCTGGCTTTAAATCTTCCTTACAATATTCATGTTATCAATCAATTATAATAGCAAATGTAGAGCTACTACTTTTAATGCAATATTTTTTCTGTGACTCATATAATTGTTTTTCCAACTTTTTAGTAGATGAATAATCTTTACAAAAATTTAAATAAAGGTCATATTTTCTTCTTGAGGTAAATAATAATTGAACCAACATACCTTCGTAGAATAGTTTAAAAATGCACATTTGTTTGCCTCTGTCGCAAAAATCGCTTTTCAAAAGTTTTCAAATTTTCCATCACTATTATTTCTCAAGTTTTTATTATATTTGATGATTCCATGAAATTTCATTAAATTTCAGTCCCGAATATTAAATTTCAGTCCTGAACATTAAATTCCAGTCTCCAATTATAGCAGAACTTCTGGGAATATTTATTCAATGAGAGTTCGTTTGTCTATTTTGACTTTTCGCAACAACTGAGAAATTCAAGTACATTTTTAATAAAATTTTAACTACACTTCGGCATGTGATAACTTCTAGTTATTTTTATCAGTTTTATTGAATCGAAACATTATTTATTCCATACTTTTTTGCATCGCATTCAGTTTAAAATGTTCTCTGTTTTGTGAATAGATTGCATTTACCATATCCAGGATTTTAAACAGGGAAGGTATTTATTTTTAATCCCATGACATTTTTATACTGTCTGATTCATAATTTTGCTGACGGAACAGAATACTTGCATGGTTAGTCGTGCGTAAATAAAGAAACGGAAGACAAAAGGAAAGGAACGTTAGGAAATCATACTGAAATGGAAGTAAAGAGTGGACGGTATGCAAAAAATGTAGACAGATTTCTTACTGCTGTGGGCTGATAAAGATGGACGTTGAAAATCTATAAACAAAGACATGTAACGACAAAGGACATACGGGTAGTGCATATATTTATGGTGCATTCGTCCGGACCGTGTCACACTTTGTAACCCGTTGAAGATAGCCTTTTGTGCTTCCACAGCTAGTGCATCAAGTACATCGAACTATAGCTACATATCCATAAAGCTACCAATGACATAAGAATGTAAATGTGCTTTTCTTCCTTCTCTTATTTGCCTTTCTAACCTGTATATTGCAATATTAAGTAAATGTAATAGTTTAATGCAAACTTGACCAAGTTTTGGCAGTGAGCCACCTGAATTTAAATCACGACGCGATTTCTTTTTCCGCTACTTTATTGCCCGCTGTCCTTTATTTCCTCTTCCAAATTGCCATTTTTACCCCTTTAAGTATCAAGTGTAACATTTGTTTTCTTTAATTGAGATTTGCGGTAATTTATTCCGCTAAAATTGTTAATAACGGCATTATTTGTACGAAATTGTTTTTACACGTTGAGTGAAAATTATTCCACACGAAATTGTAACTGTTTCGTTAAGAGTTTGTAATTGTAAATTGTTCATGTTACAAAAGTAACAATACAAAGGTTGCAAAAATAATATTACAAATGTTGCAAAAATAACAATACAAATTTTGCAAAAATAACAATACAAATTTTGCAAAAATAACAATACAAATTTTGTAAAAATGACAATACAAATTTTTGCAAAAATAGCAGTTAAAGTTTTATTTCTGTAACAATTGTTTAAAATCCATTTGAAGGGAGTTTAGATTTAAAACCCTAAAATTCGAATTTTTAGAAAACGGGAGCAAAAAAGAAGCAAAATTAAAAAAACATGATTGATGGTTTGCTAAAGAATTTATCCAAGTTTTGTACGAAAGTTGTAAATCGGCATAATTATAAAAATATTCACGAGTGAAGTTTGAAGTTAGTTTATATATTCATGAACTGTTAACGTGTATTGTACATCAAGTTGTCGCTAAGGTTTATAATTAATTAAAACTCGTTTTAATTACGAAAGATTGAAGGAAATGATAGTAATTGCTTTTACTGCGTTTATCTGCAGACTACTTAATTAAAAAGTTTTATGCATAAGATCCATTTAGAATAATTACCTATTTAACAAGTCTAAGAGAAAAAAACAATTTTTATTTTCCAGTGTAATATTCAAAATTTTTGAATTGTAAATTGCGAAATTTTTGCATCATAAAATTCGACATTTTTCGTTTTAAAATATAAATTTTTGCATCGTAAAATTCTACATTTTTCGTTTTAAAATATAAATTTTTCCATTGTAAAATTCGAATTAATGTTTTAGTTGTTGGATCGATGTTGTTAACAACAAGCGGAAGCAGTTCAAAATTTAATTGTCGTTTCACTTGTTTCCAAAAGTCCTCTTTGGTTGTTTTCTATTTTATTGCCGAAATTCCGCGTGTGAAATTGAGAATCCAGGTTTTACTGTGCTTTTATCTGCTATAAGCTTTTAATTTTTTAAAGATACAAAATAATTTAAGTTGGACCACAAAAAATAGTGTTCTATGAAAAAAGGAATTTATGAAAAAAGGATAGGGGACTTTTTTATGTAATGTAATTAGCAAAGGTGGCGATTAATATTGATGAAATGATAATTTACAGATTTAAGAAACATTTCGAAAGTAGAACAGGATGTTAAATACTAAAAGAAATTAAAAATCAAGTGAATGTCAGAAAGAACGCATCCTCCAGACAATGAAACTTTTTTTAATAAGAGAAAGATAATTAAATCGAAAAATTATTGTTAATTTAGTAAAAAAATTACTGTTCATGTAAGAGAAAAGTTATGGTTAATTTGATAAAGAAAGTTATTGTTATTTTAACACAAGAGTTGCTGTTAATTTAATAGAAAAATTACTGTCAATTTAAACAAAAATTACTGTTAATTTAAACAAGAAAATACTGTTAATTTAAACAAGAAAATACTGTTAATTTAAACAAGAAAATACTGTTAATTTAAACAAGAAAATACTCTTAATTTAAACAAAAATTACTGTTAATTTAACCAAGAAAATACTGTTAATGTAAACAAAAATTACTGTTAATTGTAAAGGGAAAATTATCTAATAACAAAGCAAAATGAAAACGAATCAATAATATCATGAGTTATTTATTAAAACAAAATTAAATCTAACTAATAATGAAAGGAAAATTAAAATGAAATAAGAAGTTTAATAAGGTTAATAAGTTTAATAAGAAGTTAAAAGAAGTTTAATAAAAAGTGCTTGATAGTGTAATTACTGGCACTTAATTTTAAAGATATAAAATGTGTTATTAATGAAAGGAAAATTAAAATAAATCAATAGTGAAGAGCAAATTAAATCCAAACAATAATTTTAAAAAATGATTGATGGATTGCAAATTAAGAGGTTCACAAAGAAGGTAGGTAATGAGATTGAAATGCTTTATCCAGCAAGAATGTAAGGAGTAAGAATTGGTAAACATTAATAGAGGATTTTTAGAATGATATGATAGGAAGGTCACGTCATCTCAAAGGAGGTGTTCTACTTTTTCTGATAAGAGTGTCTCAAGAGATTCGGGCCGAGTTCTATACACCGTTATTATAAAGGTCTTTCAAAGCATGATGATGTGTGAGTTTAAGGGTAACAATTGGATCTCGTGCTTTTTATCAAAACAGTATTAAATTTCTCGAAGTGAAAAGAGCAAGCTTTAAAGAGAAAATTAGCACAGTAAAAACGAAAATTTCCAATTCTAAAAGTAACATCTTTTTGAAACAACTTTTTAAAACATTTTTTGAAACATCTTTTTAAAACATTTTTCTAAAACATTTTTCTAAAACATTTTTCTAAAACATCTTTTTAAAACATCTTTTTAAAACGCATCTTTATACAAAATATTGTACATTAAGAAAATACGGTTAGCATAAATAAATAGCTCTTCTATTTATTCATAGATAGATGTAAATATTTTTAAAAATGTTTTGTATTCATTTTGATTCACAACATTCTTTTTTTGTTTAAAACAAAATCGGTTTTAAATTACTTTGTTTAAATTTATGGCATTCATCAAAAGTCTTTATTAGTTAAAGTTTTAGAGATCTACTCTCGACCGTAAGGTGCCGCTAGCAAAAGATTTCCACAAAAAAGGTTGTTTGTAAAAAAATAAATGGCATTCTTTTTGAGTTGTTAAAGAGATCATATAAAAGATGTAA
>WNHD01013022.1:4447-17306 GCA_011057455.1 Ganaspis sp. Gsp50 | reverse complement strand
AAAGTGACTTCCGTACCAACCGGATGCTCTCTTCAGTGGTCCACTAAACAACCAGCGCCACGGTGGCCACGGTCAACAGTTGTGTGAATTTCAACTCTAAGAGTGTCACGGGGTTGCTAAAAAACATAGTGGGTGAATTTAAGAAAAATGGTTAGATTTTAATGAGACTTGAAAAATCGAAAACATAAATTCAAATTCGTGATTTAATATCACTAAAAAACCCTATAAGGTAACGGAACCAATAGTCGATCAACATCTTGAAAAAGAAATTTAACTTTTCAATAAAATTCAATAAATTCCACATGAACCTTTCATCTTGGAGTTTGTTTTTTTATTTATGCAGTAGAAGTTCTGTATTTCAAAATGTATAACTGTGAAAAATGATTCACTTAAGTTATTTACTTCAAAATGTTAATTGAAAAAAAGAGTCATTTTTTGAGGTTAGGGGACCAATACTCGATCAGCGGGTAAAATGGCTGGGAAACCATTGCACCAGTAGTCGATTAGTGTGGAACCAATAGTCGATCACATGAATTAAAGACAAAATAAATTGTGTAATTATTTAGTTAATGAATTAAATAAATCAATAATAATATTTTAACACTATTGTATTTTATGTTTTACAAAGAAAATTATTAAAAAAGCAAATAAAAATTAATTGACTTACAAAATATTGTAGCAGACTGATCGACTACTGGTACCCGATCGAGTATAGGTTCCGTTACCTTAGATGTCTAGTTCCATAAAAATCTAACAATTTTTTAAAAACTCGTCGGCCATATTGAATCCGCCACTTTGAATTTCTAAAATCTAATTTGAGATTTGTAATCAGTTACCTTGAAAACCCCCGAGTGACAAGTTTCATGAAATTCCATCAAAGGCATTGTCTAAATTTAGAATTTGTTTATATAATTTGTTTATAACATCTCTTTCTTACAGTTTTACACAAATGAATTTAAAGCTTTCGAAAAATCTTTTAGATATGACGTATTATTAGAAAGAAAAATTTTTAAATAGATTTTTTGCACGGAGTTTTATTTTTTATTTTTTTTTATTATACTCCGTGATTTTTTGAAGTTCCAATACCCACATAACCCCTTAAGGAAATAAAATAAAGCTTTATTGCAAAGAAATTTGATAATTAATAAATTGCAACCTTTGTTACATAATAATATTTACAATAAAAAAAAATTAAAATAAAAAACTTTTGTCAAAAAAGAACTAATTTTATGTACAGAATTTTATGAGTTCTCAATTTTGCATTTGCAATTGTATACAGGTAGGGGCGTAGCAAGAAAACAATTTAAAGGGGGGAGGGGTCGACCAATGTATGCAATATAGTGTGCTCCTTAACCAATGATTTTTTTTATTTGTGGGCGGGGTTCTGACAGCCCGGCTGCGCCCCTGTATATACAAAGAATAAATTAAAACATTTAAAATACATAATATATGTTATTATATCAGTTATATTATATATTAATAAATATTAATGCACTTATTATATATTATTAAAGTGTTAATTATATTATTATTAATTCATTAATTATATTATATATTAATAAATATTTAAAGTTACTTCAATTTAAAAAATTGCCATGCCCTGGGCCTAAATCTACTTTAATCCGACACTGGTTAATCCTCCCAGGAAAATCTTGTCAAGAGTTCAAAATGCACAGCAGAAAAATATAAATTATTTTTTGTATCTTAAAATAAAAATTGCACCCAGGGTTCAAAAACTTCTAAACTCGGCCCTGAGTCTGATGGAAATTGAAACTTCAAAGTCGACAAAAGTAACTTCTACGGAATTAAAAAGGAATAAAAATTATTTATAGTAATATGTAAAAATTATTAGAATTTTAATAAAATAAAAGCAAAGCTTCATCTCGAGGAAGCGAAAATACACTGAGATAAAATAATTTTTAAAATTTGTAAATAAGCTTTCAAAATAATTTGCATAAACAAAAAGTGTGAAAGAAAAAACTTTTTTAAATTAATATTACAGTTTTACACAACAGTAAATATTTCAAAAAATTGATTGAAAATGTTGTTATAATATTATAATGTAATTATATAAAATAAAAATGAAGAAATTAATAAAATATAAATAAAGAAATGTATGAAAAAAATAAAAGAAAAATAAAACATAACATTAAAATTCACTGTGGTATGTGAATAATATAAAATAAGATTTAAAATTTAGCGCGTTGATATTCCTACTATCGGTACAGAAGGGATCAATACGACTAATTCTACGTTCCTCTGCTAGAAAACGCTGGAGTTGCTCGTGACGCAAGCGCAAAACTGCAGGTCAGTTAAGTGCCGTGGAGCGGCGCAGTGTCAAGAAGAAGGTGTTTCGCGTTGTTTCAAAATGTCGTCGTTCCGCAAACTATTTCACTAAAATCGTTGAGTTTCTTGAAAAATGTGATATTCCCTTTCTTCTGAAGGCATTCTGTGTTTTTCTGTTGCGGCGAATAATCGTGATTAAAATAAAGCACCTATTTCTGACAGACCCATTAACTTGTAGTTGGATCGTCAACCTCGCTTATGGCTACCATGGCCGATAATTGTATTTCCAACGAAATTATGTCATTTCCGAATTTTGCGAAAGCCGTTCATCGAAAGTGGGTGAGGGCCAATAATCCCAGTGAAGTAATTGTTGAAGAGCCGAATACTGAACTCAATTACAGGATTCCTCACAAAAACTTCGAAAGGGTTTTGAGAATAAAAGTGCCCGCGATGGGTGAGAGTTTATCTTCATTGTTTGACTATCACTAACCATTGAAATAAATTCCTTTTCACTCCATTTCATACTTTTCGGACATTGCTTTATCCAATCAAATCTCCTGTTTAAAAAATCCCGTTACAAATTAGAAAACAGGCTATTGTTTTTGTCACGTGTGGAACAGTCTGTTATTTTATGTTAATAAACATCTATTAATCTATAAAATTTTTATGAAAATTGCTTATTTCTGTCTTTTTTAATTTTAGTAAAAATTAATCTAAACTAATATAACAGATGGTTAAATGTAACGATTTTTAAGACTTTATTCGTAATGAAAGTTGCTTTGTAAACGAAGCAACAATAAATTGGGCATAATAATGAAAGAAGGAAAAACAAATGAGGAAGTTTCGCTAACCAGGAAGATCTTTATCTTGAAATGTAAAGTGCTTTCAAAAATTGTAATGTTAGTAGAATATGTTTATCTCATGTTATAACTTGTTTTCACTTGTAATTTTTTTTAAATTAAAAGTTGAAAACAAGCTTGTGTATTGAATCAAAACAATATCTTGGTAAAATCCGGAGGTAAACAAATCAATGTCGTGCTCTTTTCATTTCAACCTTTGGTGTTCGGTGACAGGAAATAAAGAATGTTTTTCAGTTTCTTTTTTCGTTGAATTAAAATTTTTTAATCGCAAGGAGAATCATTCATATGTACAGTTTTTTTTCTGTTTATTTCCATTTATCTGAATTTTTCATTTTCTTTTTTCTTCGTCTTTCTTATTTTGTCTTTTCTTTTTTCTTATTCTCTATTTTCTTCTTTTGTATTTTCTGATATTCTTTTTCATTCACTTTTAATTTACTTTAATGTAATTTTTTTTTAAATTCTTTAAGTTCTATTATTTTAAATTCTTTAAGTTCTGTTATTTAAATTCTTTAAATTCTATTATTTTAAATTTTACTATTGTTATTTCACTTATTTTTCTTAAATTAATTTTTCACTTAAATTCTTTAACTTCTATTATTTTAAATTTCACTATTGTTATTTCACTTATTTTTCTTTCGTATGCATACAATTTCATGAAAAAACGTATTTTTAAACTTTGCTAAAGTTCGCAACGTTTTCTTTCGTTTACGGAAAATAAAGAAACAAATTTTTGCTATTTGTAAATTTTGTAAATATTTTTAAACAACCCCCAAAGATTGTATTTTTCTTTATCTTTTTTATAAAGTTGGTACATAATTACTCGAACTATCATTAAGTAAATACAAATTTGTTTTCAGTTTTTCGTAAACGTAAGAAAACGTTGCAAAGTATCCTATTTTTAACGTGTATTTATTTTGAATACTTACTTTTCTTTTATTATTTTTTTAATAAATTTTCTTATCTATATTGTTTAATAGTAGTAGGAGTACATATTTAAAAACAAAACTTGTGTTTAAATGTTAATTGAAAGTCTAATTAGTGTTAAATGTAAAATTTGTAAAGAAATTATTTGTAAAAAATTAATTTTAAAGAAATTGTTTGAGGTTATAGTATATTGGATAAAATGGCTAAAAGTTTATAATGGCTACCTATCATTTATTGTTATTTATTATTTTTTCGTGTTTAAACATTTTAATATTTAACAATTTAAGTTCACGTTTTAGTATAATTTTTTTTTGCATTATCTTCAAGTTTTGGTATATTTTTTATTTTGTATTATGTTCATTATTTAAATTTTAATTATTTTTATCATTTAAAAATCGAATTTATTACAAAATTATCTTGCACACATTTTCATACCAAATTCCTTTAAAATTTCGTGTATAAAATATTGAAATTAATAATTTTATTAGCGCTATCTTATCACCAGATGTTCATTGATTCAATTTTAAGTTTAACAAATATAAATATTAATTAAACGTTGGAATAAAAGTTTAATCCAAAAAGAATTTACATCCTTTATATAAAAGTTTAATATTGTCGAATATATCTACTTTTCATGTTTATTTTAACACTAAATAGATTATAATTGTAAATAAATGATACGCATAATCATTAAATTGTAAATATTTGCAACTTAACTGCTAAATTAAGTTTCAAACTAAAGAAGCTTTTTTTTAACTATTAATTTCCTTCTTTTTAATTATTATTTAATTAGAATACATTATATTATAATTGTAGTATTAATTATAACTACAAAATTTTTAGTGTAAAATTAACTAAAGAGACTGGTAAACTTAACCGACTACTTTATTTGTTAATTCAACAACAAAAATTAGTAAACCTACTGCATTGTTAATTTAACTACTACGAAATTAGTAAAATTAACCAATTACTTGGTAAACGTTTCCAAAACTTTTAGTAAAGTTAACCAAATATTTAGTAAGCATAACTAAAGTTATGTTAACTTTTTTACTTCGGGCTTTTTTATACTTCGGTCTTTTTTTTATACTTCAGGCACCGATAAAACCAGTAGTTTTATCGATTCAGATTTTATCATCCCAATTTACGAATTTCATTAAATTATACATTATCATCGAGAACTTTTTTTTTAGTAAATTAAAACAAGAGTCTTAAATAACGAATTGATCTTTAGAGAAACAACTGAGGAATGTAGCCCTGGCCCTGGACAGTCATCGGAAAAATTTCATCCTCAAGAAGGTTACAAATGAATTTGGCTGCGAGGGCATTTGCAACGGACAGGAATGGCAAACGACGAACCCCAAACTCTCGTGCAGTAGCTTGCTAACTTTCGAGTGCTCCTACGACATTGAGATACTATTCAATGTCACTGAATACGGGACTTTTCGGCAAAACATTCTTCTTGGTTTTGGCGAAGAGCATCCAGTACTTTTGAGGAAAATTTGCCTCGATTGCATACCGGAAGAGGACCTCCAGAGGCTAAAAGACGCCAGCCAATATGTCCTGAATTTAAATCAACGCCTGTTAAGTAAAGGACACAAGAATTTTGTCCAATTTAGTTCTCCATTTGTGCCCGCCAAGGATCCCAGAGAAGAGTACTTAGCTAAAGTCTATCCTTATCCAGATGCTGACAATTTCTTCCTAACGCATTCTACCCTCACGGAAACGTCTCTCACTCCCAGCAATTACAAGGGACGATTGCATGAATTGGTCACTGTCGAAGAATTGGCCAGGCACGAGCAAGTTGCCAGGTACAATGAAGCTGCACAATTGAGATTGTCCAACTGTTACATTCTGTCCTCAGACACCGACGGATCTAGCCTCGCCAAATATGCACCACCCGGTGAACTTTTTGCACAGGTGTGAATTATTTTCTTTTCTTTTCATCACTAGTTTCCTTCTCCTTCATCAGATTCCTTTTCATCATCAGTTTCCTTTTCATCATCAATCCTTTCCCTCTTCATTGTCATTTTCCTAAACATTATCCTTTTTATCGCCAAACATTTTCCTTTCCATAGCCAAACATTTTCCTATCCATCATCAAACATGTTCCTCACATCCAGGCCGTTAAACAAAAGAAGAAGATCAAACATTTTCCCCCACATCCTTTCTCTTTATCTTCAAACATTTTCCTTCATTTTATCATTTCACGTTATTTTTGTGTACTTTTTCAATAAATGCCACTGATCAGGGCCCACAAGAGCTGTAAAAACGTTCTTAAGATTCGGAGATCTTATATGCAATTTCAAAAACACTTGTGATTGAACCCTACGAGAAAAAATAAAAATAAAAGAGTGTAATTTCAAGATAATAGAAACGTGAGGGTCGATTTACTTGAATTGAATCCTGGTTAAAGTCCGCAACGTTTTGTATGCGTTTGAAGTTCTGAACGATCAAATGAACGAAATTTTTATTCTTTTATTTTTAAAATGCAAGCGGAACATTATAAACAATGCTTCCCTATGAGGAAGCAAAATTATTGCCTACAATATTTTTTAACAAAAGTTAAACCTACTTTTTAAAAAAGCTTTCGAGATATAAATTGGAAAGAAAAGATAAAGACAAAATATTTTTAGTTTAAATCGTTGATTAAAAACGTTGTGGACTTAAAGTTGGTGAATTGAAGACGAAAAATACAAGAAACAGAAAAGCGTCGTCAGTATTCTTGATCGCTGAATCCGAGAACAGAATTCTAAAGTTATTTCTTATTTTCTCTCTAACCGCAAAAAAGAAAAATTTATTTTTAGAATCTTGTAGAATCTATAAAAAATGTAGAAAAATGATAAAAATTACACAAATGTAAAATTTTAACAATGAGTTTTAATTTAAGCATGAAAACTTGAAAAATATGCAGTAATTCTCGAAATATGAGTCGCATTTTTCATTAAAAGGCAAACGAATCGTGACTCTTGAAATTCAGATCTCTTGTTTAATTAATAATTTGTTTATAATTTGTTTTTAATTACTTTCTTTAATAAAAGAAATTATACATTTTAAAAAGATTATTTTAGAATATTTTTTTCGTCGCACAGAAAATAGATAAACATATGTGTCGCGCTCCGAACAAAGGGACCTTAGATTCTTTTGAATATAGGTTATGTTTGATTTAAAAGAAATTTTCTTGAATGGTATTTTATTTGGTATGATATATTCTCTACAAAAAAATGTTTTTATCTGCAAATAATTAAATGGGAAGCATTAATTAGGTTGAAACTGTCATCAAACATAAGTTATACTCAAAATATTCTAAGGTCCTTTTGGAGCGCGTCACTTATTCATATAGCAAAAATGTGTTTCATTATTTTCCCTAAACGAAAAGAAACTTTGGAAACTTTAGAATCGTTAAGGCCATGTCCAAGATTTGAATGATAATCTAGGGGTCTACTCTTATCTATCATTTTCCCTTGTTTCTCAAAAATAATAAAGTCAGACATTCATGACACACTTAGAATTTACGCTTTGAAGTTTCAAAGCGTAAATTTTTTAATTAAAGCGCAAGTAGTTCCACAAAAATATGTCGAGAAATTGAATGAAACTTGACATATTTTTCCGGAACTAATTGGGCCTAAACTAAAATAAATATCGAGATATATATCGATAATAATTTCGAGAATCATCTTAAGAAACTTTTAAGTGTGTCAAGAATGTTTTATTTCTTATTATTTTTGAAAAAACAAGGAAGATAGAAAGATAAAGGTAGATGCCTACATTATCATAAAGATTCAAGGATAAGCCCTTAATAAGTATGAATTTAGAATCATTTTTTTATTATTCGAGAAAGAATAAAATTATTTTGTCATTTGGGCTTGTATTTTATCATCGGGAAGCTTCGATTTGATTCTGGTAGAATAAAATTTTCAATTCATTAAATTGACATTTTCCAATTTGATTACATTGGGTTTTTCATTTTCCTTTGATATCATCATATTTAATTAAATTGACATTTTCTAATCGAATTCTCATCTTCCGATTGAATTAAGATTTTCGAATTGAATTCTCTTCTTCCAATTGAATTGAAATTTTCCAGTTGAATTGCATTTTTTTGAATTATTTGAATTTTTCCGATTTAATCGCATTTTTCTAATTGAATTAAACATTCCCAATTGGTTTAAATTAAAATGTTTCCAATTTGATAGATTTTCCAATTGAATTGAACTTCTCCAATTGAATTGCATTTTGCCAATTGAATTAAAAACTTCCCATTAGTTTAAATTCAAAATTTGCCAATTGAATAAATTACCCAATTGAATTGAACTTTTCTAATTGATTGAATCAATAATTTCCAAAAGGTTTAAATTAAAAATTTTCCAATTGAATTGAAATTTGCAAATTTGTGTAAATTAATATTTTCTAGTTGAATTGAAATTACCCAATTGATTAAATTATTCCAATTGATTAAATTATTCCAATTGAATTGAAATTTTCCAATGTAATTGAAATTTTCCAATGTAATTGAAATCTTCTATTTGAATTGACATTTTTCAATGGCATTGAATTGAAAATTTTCAAGTGGTTGAAATTGAAATTTTCCAATTGATTTGACATTTGCGATTTGGTTGAAATTGAAATTTTCCTGCTGAATTGAAATTTGTCAATTGAATTGACATTTGAGAATTGGTTTAAACTGAAATTTTCCATTTGAATTGAATTTTTGCAATTGCATTAAAATACACTTTGATTATTAAAAAATTATATTTTATTTACCCGTATTGATTCCTTTTAATTTTCTTTGAATATCGTATTTGATTTATAGCTTCCTTTGGGTAGAGAAGTTACTGAGGACACGAAATGCGGGCGCTTACTTCTACGTGGTTGCAATAGCATTTTGATCAGGCGACTGACAGGAGATGTGCCAACGAAACTGACCATTAATGATACTGTGTTCGAGGCGCACGTCGAAGACAAGTGCAATCACACAATTTACGCCCGATTGTCAAAATTGTGCGTGGAGAAGCTCGACTTTAAAGCAGACACAGATCTTAAGGTTCAGGTACAATTTGTGTTGAATCGCATGCCATTTTGTGAATGGCACAGAGCAATAGATTGCCTGCCTGATACCAGTATCGTATTCCCCAACTCAATACCAAGGTTCGAGAAGAATCTTTTCATGTGGGACATAAGGTGGGAAAATGTCGTGCAGTCTGAAGAACTCAATGATAAACAGAAAGACGCAGTTGCTGTGATAATGGCACCCAAGGAGACTGTTTTGCCTCCTATTCTATTGCTGGGACCTTTCGGCACTGGGAAAACCTCAACTATTGCAAGAGCACTGAAAATCCTGCTCTTGATGGATCCCAAGAGCAAGGTGATCCTTTGTACCCAGAGCAACAGTGCCGCTGATCTTTACGTCAAGGAGTTTTTCGATCAATGGTACAAGGAGTCCAACAACGAGAGACTCAAACCACTTAGGATTTACTACAAAGGCAGAACAAGAAATACGGTAATTATTTGTTTTATCCTGCAACAATTTTATGTTGTTTTTTGCAATACGATTTTCTTTACATTGCATCATTTTTTACTTCACAACATTTTTTTACTTCAAAATTTTTTTTGTTTACTTCACATTTTTTTACTTCAAAATGTTTTTTTTTACTTCACAACATTTTTCAGAATCATAATCCTTGATTGCACATTTTGACAGACTTTTTACGTCTACAATGCATTCGTTTTTAAAAAATTAATAAACGCATTGTCCTAAAAAGGAGTAGCAACAACAACAGAAGAACGAACAATACAAAAAACCAATAATTTTCTTCATGAAGAATTATCTCAAGTTTTTCTGACTTTTCTTTATGAAAAATCCTCATCTTTACTCGAGAAGAACAATATTTTGACAGTCCCGAATGACAAAAATTCATGTCACAATCTTGTAAAGCCAAAGATTCAAAATCTGAAAATACGCATACATTGTGTAAAATTTGTCATAAAAACTGTTCCGCAGCTTACGTTGACTTGTTGCAATTGTACGAAGTCTTGTAGTACGAAACGATGTTTGTGTAAAAGAATGTAATGTTCTTTGTAATTCTAAGTGTCATCACAGTTCGACATGCTGCAATAAATAATCATATTTCACTCTTTAGATGCTGGAAAGTTCGGCCAATACCAGTAGTCGGCCATTCATTTATTTTCCATCACAAATAAATTGTTAAACTGTTTCAAATTGAGTAGTAAAATAAAAAGTTATTTGCACTTTATAATGACCATTTTAAAATATAATAATTTACAATAACCTATGAGTTATTAGGCTTCAAAAATGGTGGTCGAACTTGGATGAATTGGTTTTATGATTTAATTTTATGAAAACTTTTGAAATTTTTGAAAACTTTGAAAACTTTTGAAACTTTTGAAATTTTTGAAAACTTGTGAATCTTTTGAAAACTTTTGATTTTATGGAATGAAGGCACTTTATGTTGAATTGATTAGGTACATCCAGTTGTCCGGGAGTACACTCTGACGGATCCGAGTGGCCGATTCCGCGATCCTAAGAAGGAGGACATTGCTAATTGTGGTTTGGTGATTACCACTTTGGCGACATCGAGCTGTTTAACACCACTTGACCTGGAACCGTCTCACATCATCATTGATGAAGCGGCACAGGCCCTAGAGTGCGAGGCCCTCACTGCACTAGCTCTTGCCAACAAGAAGACACGTGTCGTGCTTGCCGGAGATCAGATGCAACTCGCGCCTGAGGTTTACAGCGATCTGGCAAGAGAACGCGGACTCGGAACTAGCCTTCTTGAGAGACTGCACCTCACCTACGTCGACAATCATCCGTGCAGAATTCAGCTCTGCAAGAACTATCGAGCCCATCCCGATATCGTCCAACTCACCTCGCAACTCTTTTACGGCGGCGAAATCCAATCCGAAGCCAACCTGCAGAGACACCCGAAACAGGCTCCCCTTATGTTCTACGCCGTCGAGGGAAACGAAATCAAGGTTTGTTCTTATCATCTCTATTCTCTTTGGAAGATTAGATAATGTTTACTGTAATCTCTATTCTCTTTGGAAGATTAGATAATGTTTACTGTAATTGGACAAGGTGTTTTGTGGTTTTAGAATTAGGGAATCAGTAGGTGGTTAATGAATAATTGTAATGAAGCAAGGAGGTAATTAAACCGATAGATAATTAACGCAACAGATAATTAAACCAGTAGATAATTAACGCAACAGATAATCAACAATAACAACGCAACCATAATCCAATAGATAATTAACCGAACAAATTATTGACTAATATAATTTATGTTACAAATCGCGGAATTTTGACGTCGACTTTGTCGAATCAGAAGTAATTTTATCTACATGTTTGAAAATTCCAGAAGTAGGTAAATTCAGACCTATGGTAATTATTATTAAGTTTTTAACAAAAACACTGTGAAAATTTAATGAAGCGCAACTTCGCTGGGGACGAACCTAGGATTTTTCGGTTTCCCGTTAAATGGTCTACGGACCTACGAGGTGTTCATCTATTTCGTTTTCGTAGCTCATGCGCCAGTTTAGGCATTTATGAATTTCAATTTCTAAAATCTAGGGAATATTTTTCCAGCCAATCATCTGTATTCCTAAATAATTAATAAGCAAAAAAATTAAAGAACTAATCGAAAAGAAGAGGAAAATTGAACTGGAAAATCAGAAAGAAATGGATAATATTGAAAATCAGGGACATAAGAAAAAGTTTAAATCTTTTGAGAGTATAATATGAAGTTTCGTTTCAACTTTTCTTGAGTAATTATAAATGTTGTTAAAGTTCTTAACGTTCATTTGAACGAATTGTTTTGTTTATTTTGTATTTTTTCAAAAATGGGCAGAAGAAAAAATTGACAACTGTTTTTTATTAATAATAAATCGAAAATTAATATTCTAAATTGATATTTTTGAATAAATTTGCATTTTAAAAATAAAAGAATAAAAATTTCGTTCATTTGAATGTTCAGAAGTTGAAACGCATTAATTATAGTGTTTTTTAAAATATTTTATGCAAATAAAGTTCCGAACGTTTAAATGAAGGAAATTTTTATGCTTCTATTTTTAATGATTCAGATTTGTGGTAAAATATTTTATGTAACAATTATTAATTTTTATATTACTATTATAATGTAATTATATTATAATAGTTACAGTATAATTATATTATAATAGTTATATTATAATAATAATTAATTATAATATAATTCTAAAAATAATTATATTACTATTATAAAAATAATTATTGTCCATTTTCATTACAAAAGTACATTTTTAAAAAAATTAAAAGGAAAACAAAACAGTTCGTTTTAGTTTAGTTGAGATTGTCTGAAAACAGTTCTATTTATTTGCAACGAGAATTAAAGTTTCGTGATTATAGTTATAAAAAATGTAGAGTCAAGATTGTTCAAAACAAATGTTTCTAAAGTTCGGAATGTTCATTTGAATAAAAATTTCCTTTTAGTTTTAATTTTTTAAAAATATACTTTTGTAATGAAAATAAACAATAGCTTTGAAACAAAAACGTAAAAGTTAATAATTTATACATCCTAATAAAAGCTAATAATTAAAAAATATCAAATAATATTTAAAATAATATACGTAAATTAATATTTCATGACAAATCAGAATTTATTAAAAAAGAATAAAAATTTCGTTCATTTAAATGTTTGAAATTTTACTTGCATTAAAACAAGGATAATTGCGACCAAAAAATGAGTATCTTTTTCATCACCAATATTATTATTAAATTATTCTTATTTTTTTTT
>WNHD01013018.1:0-15713 GCA_011057455.1 Ganaspis sp. Gsp50 | reverse complement strand
AAGTATTTTAAAGTATTTGAAAGTAATTTTAAGTAGATTTAAATATTTTTAAGCATTTTGAAGTGTTTTTAAATATTTTGAAATATGTTGAAGTGATTTTAAAGATTTTGAAATATTTTAAAATATTTTGAAGTATTTTTAAAATATTTTGAGGTTTCGGGAAGTATTTGGAATTATTTATAAGTAATTTTAAGTATTTTCAAAAATTTTAAAGCAATTTTAAGTAAATTTATATATTTTTAATCATTTTTAAGTGTTTTCAAATATTTTGAAGTAGGTATATTCAAGTGTTTTTAAAGATCTTAAAGTTTTATGGTTTTTCAAAATGTTTTAAAAGGATTTAAAGTACTTCAAAATATTTAAAATCACTTGAAAATACTTAAAATGGTTTTAATATTTAAAATAATGACTTTGAGTAATTTAAATTCTATAGAAAATTACTTGTGAAATAACCCTAAGAGCATTAATTAAGAGAACTTTTATTTTTCTAAAGTAATTAAAATTCATGCCTGTTCTTACAAAATATTGAAAAATTAATTTTTTTATATGTATACACACACACACGCACACTTGCAAAATATAATGGAAATTTTTCTATTTTTCTCATGGAGATGATGGTAAACTCATCGAATGAAAGGAAATCAATTTTGTATTTTTAAATTAATAGCAAGAGATTAACTAACGTTTTCAAAATTTTTGAATATTACTATGTTATTCTTTTTTTTCTTCATTTCAAAATCCCCTTTTTATGCACTGAAAGAAAATATTTAAGAAATTTCATTAAGCACATTGTACATTTTAATATAATAGTAAAATGTACAATGTTTATTGAAATTTCTTAAATATTTTCTTTCAGTGTGGAAGAAAATCCTTTTTTTTTAAATTGAAAATCCCCTTTTGTACCTAAAATTGAACGAAAAAACAACTGTGATCCCTGAAGTTTAAACGTTACGAACTTTATGTTTAAGATTTGGGGCCATACTTACATTACGTAACGTTTAATGATGGAGGGGGGTGGTCAGGATTTTTGTTACATTCAGCAAAAAAATGGCGCTAATGTCTTAAATATTTTGTTACATGGGGTAGGGGGTTTAAAATTTCTAAAAAAAAGCGTTACGTAATTTAAATATGGACCCTTTTTGGAAAAGCAATTAAAAATAGAGATTTGTAAAGAATTTTATTTTTCGCGTTATTTGTAATTAAGAAGAATTTAGTTATAATTGAAGAGTTGGACTGATTCTCCTTATGAGAAATAATCGTTAATAATTAATGTTGATAGTAAAGTGCATTATTGGCAAACTGTAAAAATAAAATGAGTGAATAATTGGCGTTGAAGGGTTAAATAATAAAATGAAGAGAAAAAAGTGAAGATGGAGGTTGTGTCGTCGAAGTGGTCGACCACCGCTAAGAGGAAATGAGAAGGCTAGTAGGTACTGGGTACGATGTCAGTGGAGTTCAATCTTAATATAGTGTGTGACCCCCACTGCCTTTCGCGACAGAGTCGACGGCGACTCTCTTGATGCGTTGCAGCGAGGCAACATGCGTGCATTGCACCTTATCCCGCGCGTACTTTATTTAAGAGACATTCGCGTGCGCGCACGCACGCAAGTTGAGATTACTTGGGCGAGTGTCATCGATCTATTTTCAGATGAGAGTCGGAATTTCTGTCCTTCCAAGCTCTTTTCTCTCAACTCTGTCTCTTTACTTCTACTACTTCTACTTTTACTTGTGCACTGGACCACTCTCGTCGAGTTTCTCTAGTTTTATCGACGATAAAAACCACCTCGCATCTTTCTATAATCTCCACATACTTGGCATATTAAAAGGATTAGGATCGGGTTCCCAGGCGTTATGACACTAGCTTTTAGTGTCGCATTTCTGTTCATTAGGTTGTAAACAACTCTTTTTCTTAATTAAATCTAACGCGCAAAATTAATGACACTTTTTTCGTATTTTAGATATTGCAATTGCACTCTAAATCACAGCGTCAGTTGTGGAAAGAATGGCCTTTGCTGTAAAACTCTTTTTTTTGCTTGTCCCTTTTTTTATCTTGTCTGGTTTGGAAAACTAGAATATTCTTGTTTTAAGACGAACATATTAATTAAAGATAGAGTAGAAAAAATTGAATCAAAACGTCCTTTACCACTTTTCGAAATCTTGAGTCGTTGCGGAGTTATGACGATTCGAAGTTAACGAACCTGGTGCCTGCTACGGTACCGAAGCGACATCGTAGCATCCCCACTCACCAGTGGTAGCACTCTGCTGCGCATGTGCGTTCGTTCTCCGCTGCGCATGCGTGTTCGTCGCGAGAGATGGAATGGCTCGCTCGCCATTCGCCAACTTCGAATCGTTATAACTCCGCAACGGCTCAATATTTCGAAAAGTCGTAAAGCACTTTTCGATTCAATTTTTTGTTTTACTTATATTTTTAATATGTTCGTCTTGAAGCGGGACATCCTGTATATGCGTTTACTACATTTTTTTTGGTTTAAATAACTGGAAGTTCTATAGTTTATTTTACCCAAATTTTTAGTTTCTTTGATCAGAACTTTTATCGTCTATTTTGCCCAAACTTCTAGTTTTTTTGACCAGAATTTGTAAAGTTTATTTTATCAAAACTGTAGTTATTCTAATCAGAATTATAGTGATTTTAACCACAACTATGGTTATTTTAACTACAACTATAGTTACTTTAACCACAACTATACTTATTTTTACCATAAGCATTTCACCTGTTAAGTTGAATTTGCTATTTAAAGAATGACTTATTAAATGTAAATGAATGGCAATTTGTTGAATTTGAATAAATCGCCCTTCTCTTGAAAAAATGCCACGTGGAAAATAAATTTCTTCCTGAGTGCAGTGTAATTTAATGTCACATTCAATTCCTATCTTGCGATTCGTTGGGCGTGGAGCCAATCTCTGCACTGTTTTTCGTAGAATTAGTATAGGCAAAGTCGTCGCTTCCACTCAGTGATATCTCGTCTGTCCTTTTGCAAATTGTAAATTTAAATTTACGTATTTCACTAACAAGAATATGCTTCGTTAATTAAGCAGCGGAATAATTTAAATCGCTTTTATAATTACGTTGTACGAAAAGATTTTTTCTAAGGTCGCTTCTATTTCATAAAATGACCTAAAATTAAATGAAAAATTGTAATTATAATGAATTTATCTTGGTTAAAAACTTACCTTGTAAGGTCCAAAGGCATTAACGAATGTTACTCTAATTATTATATTCTTTAAATGTTTATTAAACTGATAAGACAACAAACAAAAATAGTCAAACATGTCATTATAATAATAGTTTGTAATTATTAACATTGAGTTGAATTAATCGGATCTGAATTTGTGAAAAATCGTGCAATTTATTTGATAAAATTCGTTATTACTGACCAGCACTCTCTTGACCCTTGGGGCAATTTTATCAATGAACCCTTGAGTCAACACTCACAGTGTCAACGCACCGAAAATTATCGAATACGAAAAAAGGAGTGTCACACGTGGGTAGAGGGTATCGCGGAAGGATTTTTTTACCCTCGACTTCGACCTCTAGAGCAATGATCCGGGTGAGTTGTTGAAGAGAAGTGAGGGAGCGAGAGAGAGAGAGAGAGTAAAGAGCACAGAGAGAATGAAAGAAAGAGCGAGAAAAAACGAAAGAGTGGAAAAGGAAAGAGTGAAAAAGGAGGAAGAGAGAAGGAAAAATAAAGAGCGAGAAGGAAAAAACGAAAGAGTGGAAAAGAGAAGGAAGAAAAAAGTGAAAAAGAAGAAAAAGAGTGAAAAAGAAAAGAGAGAAGGAAAAAGAAAGAAAAAAGAGTAAAAGAAGGAAGAAATACTTAGAAAGAAAGAGAGAAAAAGAGAGTGAGAGAGAAAGAGCGAGAGAGAATAGAAATGGCCATAAAGCACGGTGTCTCAACATTGGAAGGCAGCGACGTTATCGGCCTTATTGGAGTTTCCTCGGATGTTGCGGGAGAGAAGAGTGAGGGTGGGGAGGCGCGACGGGTGGAGTGAGGGCTCGGGAGGAGAAGGGCGGTGGTGGCGGATGGTGGGGGGATCGGTGCCTGCCCGATGCATTGTGGGGGTGTTGGCCTTCAACTTGACGGCGCAGTTTCACTGACCTGCCTGAGAAACTCGTATACACGCGCGAATCGTGCGCACCGATGCGATGTATGCACGGACAAACGGACGCACACGGCCAACTGCGACCACCTAGAGCCAATGCAAAAAGTACCGCTATTTTAGGGAGCAGACCTAAACAAATTTTTAAACACTCCCGCGCCTCCTCTCCTTTTCTTCAGTTAGGCCTAGTACTCAACGCCAGCCGAAACTAATGCAAAATGCACATACCGACACATTGTTGGCTCAGGCTTCAGCAGCCTCTTCCTGTCTCCCACTGTATCGGAAGTTTGCTCCACTACCTCCTCCTTTTACATTTCATTTTTATTTTTCATCTTTTATTTCTTTCGTTTTCATTTCCTTTTATTATGTTTTTTTAATTTTGTTTTATTTTTTTTTGTTTTTATTTTATTTTTTTTCATTTTATTTTGTTTCCTTTCATTTTATTCATTTTTCCTTGTCATTATTGATGTTATTAAAAATTTGACTTGAAAGATTGTTTAATTTTAATCAGGGTTTAAAAGATTTTAATTTTGTTATCCTTTTACTTATCGTTTTTCTTTGGGTTTTGAATATTCCTCCATTTCTTAAAATAAAATTTTTGATAGTTATTTCGAACAAAGAAAAGCTTACGCAATTTCTGGAAAAATAGTGTCATGTAATAAATTCGAGCGAGTAAAAGTGTTTCTACAATTTGAAGGCTGGATGAAAATATTTCGATTCCTAAATAGTCAAGCTGATAACACAAACCAAGTTCTTTGTAAACAAATGTGAAAGAAAATATTGTGTTATTGTTATTAAATGCGAAGGCTGAAAAAGATTCGAAATTCAAAAATATAAACAATGCAACGCAACTTTTTTTTAAAATTGAAGCCACAAAGGAATGGACTTTCTTATTGTCAGTTTTGTATTTGATTCATAATAGGTGTTCAATTTCATAGCAAAGATAATTCTTTGTTTTTGACCGATTTGAACTTGAAGATAATCAGTTGTTTTAAAGTTGAATTTTTTTCTGCTTCACACCACGAGAGTGAAGTTTGCAACGTTTTTTTTTATTCACGGAAAATGAAGAAACAAAGTTTGGCTATTTGTAAATTTTGTAAATATTTTTTGCAACTCTAAAAAATTGTATCTTATTCTTTTTTTGTAGTTTTGTAAAATGGGTAAAAAAAAACAATCCAAAAAAATGGGATTATGTTTTGTTACTTATTACTTGAACATTAAGAACAAAAAATAACTTATTTTTCAAAAAATATAAATTTATTCTTAATGTACTTTGTATAATTTTTCTATTCATATTTTTTAACTTTGAAAGTTTCATTAAGAAATTAAAATTATCCGTGTGCCGAAATAATGCATAGTTTTCAAAGTACTTTTAGTTACGAAACACCTTTAGTTACAAAACACTTTTTATTATAAAACACTTTTTGTTACAAAAAAATTTTAGTTACAAAGCACTTATTGTTAATTACAAAACTGCACTGAAAAAAATATATGGTTAACTTAACCAGAAAGGAATGTTAAATATACCCATACTATTTTTTCTGGTTAAATTAACTAGAATTCTGGTTAACTTAACTAAAATTCTAGTTGATTTAACCAAAATTCTGGTTGACTTAACTAATATTCTATAGTTAATTTAATCAGAAAAAATAGTAAGAGCATATTTTACGTTCCTTTCTGATTAAGTAAACCAGACATTTTTTCCAGTGTGTTTTCTATTTGTGTATTTAATGGACGAAAAATTGAAGAGTGAAAAAAATTGATAGTATCTAATTAATATGAGTAACGATGGTGACGATTCCACGAAATCAGTTAAACTCGTTAAAAAGAAGTATTTCAAACCGACGATGGTTCTCAAATGTGCTAGAATTTCATTTCAAGATTTTGCATACTTCTAACCGTACCTATTCCGAGAATTTCAAATCTATTTCTAGATTTTCAAGACATATAACACATTTTTTGTTTCTATTCTGTTCCATCTTTGTTCAGTTTTTTATTCGATTTTGCTCATCTCTCATTTCAGTTCTTATCGCTTTTTTTTGTTATCGTTTTTTCATTTTTAGTATAACTTCTTAGTTCAGTCGTTGCCTTTCTTATCAACATTTTATAATTATTTTATTTTTCATGGTTACATCATTTATAAATTTTTTTATTTTCTCATTTTTATTGTGTTTCTCTTGATCACTCTGTACTTTTTGACTCGTATTTTTGACGCGAAACGTTCGTCTGCGTGTTTAAAATGTTTTAAAAATCTTTGAACAGGAAATGAATATTTCTGAAAGATTTGCTTGTCTATGGACATTTTTTGTTTATGAAAATAACCCCAAATGTATAAGAAATGTGTACACTGCAAAAAATGGTGTCTTAAAAGTGGGACAAAAGTGTCTTATTTGGTCAAAAACGTCTTAAATTAATACATTTTTTGTGTCTTAGTCAACAAATGTGTCTTAATTTAAGACTTTTTCGCTCAAAATAAGACACCATGTTTTTATAGTGTACTTCAAATAATGTTGATTCAATCTATGGTATATCTCTCTAAATCTGAATTAGTCACTTTTGAAACTTTTGACTAATTGAAATAGGACCGAATCGTTTATTTAATGCATTAGTAGCCGTTTTGACTAATTTTTAGCCAATAGTGACTAATTTTCTGCAGAAAACTACAAATTCATTTTGCAACTCTTATAATAAACTTTACTAAATGAATTTGTAGTTTTCTACTGAGAATTAGTCACTATTGATTAAGAATTAGTCACTATGGTCTAAAAATCAGTCGCACTATGGACTAAAAATCAGTCATAATTGACTAAAAATTAGTCAAAACGGTTACTAGTTAATTAAATAAACTTTTCTACGACGCTGAGTTCGCAACGTTTTTTTTCGTAAATATAAAGAAACAAATTTTTACTATTTTCAAATTTTCTAAACATTTATTTACAATTTCTAAAGATTCTTTTTACATTATTTTTTTTTAAAAAGTTGTAAATAAGTACGGGTACAAATATTAATAAGTAAATATTTGCTTTTTAGTTTTTCATAAACGAAAAGAAACGTTGCAAACTTCAGTATCATACTTTTCTGTCCTATTTCAATTAGTCAAAACGCTGAAAAGTGATTAATTCAGATTTAGACAGTACGTAATTTATTTACTTCATGCATTTAATTCTAATTATTCTATAAATGGAGCACAAAAAAATAAAAACCAAATTTATTCTTTGCACCGTTTTTGCTATACAAACGTGCATTGGACCCTCATGTTGATTTTGAGAATTAATAAAGTTAATGCAAAATAACAGGAGAAATAAAATACCTTAGTTGTCGGTTTTTACTACAGACTTTTTATTCAATTACATATTAATCACAAAGATCGAAAAGAACGAAATCAATGAGAAAGATCGAGAAAGAACGAAAAAGAACAAAAAGGAACAAAAAAGAATGAAAAAGAACGAAAACGACGTTTAATTATATCGAGGTTTAGATAAATACCTGCAGAGTTTTTAGATACATAGTTTATTTACTGAATCTCTTTTTTTGACTTTTTTAACGCGTCGCGTGTTTTGCATATTCAGCAGTCGTGACAAAAGGACGTCATCAAGCTCGTCATACTGTCTTTCTCAGGAAAGTTTCCTACATTTTTGAGATATCAGAGCGATCTTTGTGTTTTAAGTGGTCAGGCCGCGGTGGTAAAACCCAAAATAAAAGCATCTTTCTTGAGAATCTTTAAAAAAGACAATTTTACGCACTAAAGAGACTTTCTCCTGCTTGTGCTATTATTTTCTTTTAAAATGTTTTAGAGTCTGTCCTTGACAAATAGAATTTCAAGATGAACCAATTAAATTTACATGGCAGGTAATTTCAGCAAAAACACAAAGTAGAAAAAACATTTGGTTTTAGATGTAACATTATACCTTGAATCGTTTCCTCGAAACAGTTTTCAGCTCGTTCTGGCATTATGCAGTGGTATTATATAGCCACTGCAAAATTTGCACCATTCAGTCTACATTTTTAAAGAAGCCTCGAAAGAAGGAGCTCTTGGTTTTGAGCGCTTAGTTCTTTGTTATCTTGTTTCGTTTTTGCATCTCTTTTTCTTTTTTCTCTCTCTTTCTTCTTTTCTATCTCTTTCTTTTCTCTTTCTCTTCCCTCTCTTTTCTCTCTCTTTTCTCTCTTTTCTCTCTCTTCCTTTTTTTATCTGGTTCCAGTATTTCTTTGTGCACAAATTAGCGAGACTTAAAGACAGAAGAAAGTCGGATTAGCCCGAGGCGGTGGTCGAAAGCATTCAGTGGGCGTCGCTCCTCTAGAGGATGGTAATTACCAGCCAAGGCGAACTCATGTTTCGGCTTCTTTTGTTGAGGAGATTTTTCCCGAAACCTAAGTGATTTTCACTTCTCTCGTTGAAAGCTGATCCCGAGGATCGATCCCAGTCTATTTACAAGGTTTCATTGAAGCCACGTGTGGTCGACTAGCCGGAACTAGCACATACCGTTTCTTGCTAAGATTCTTGATAGTATCATACATTTCATATCGATCCGTTTAGCTCTACTCTCTGTGCGGATTTTAGCTACGTCACCTCAAGCCGTGGTGACGTATCGTGGGAAACGCTCCAGTCTCTAACAGCTAATTCAATTCAATGTCCGAAACAACATTAGAAAGCTCATTACTATGCCAATCATGTTCCCGCTCATTTTTGGCTAAGCCTTTTTCATCCGGAACAAGAACCTATTTGTTCGCTGCTAATATCCTATCTGTTCCTTTTGTATTCTATATATCTCTATGTTATCATATTCTATGTTTGTATCAGGTTCCTGGTATTTTAATACAAGGTAATTTTAACATGCGCAACTTTTGGATACATTTAGTAGCATTATTGTAAGAGAGCAAGAGAGATGTCTTGTTAATTGTGCTCTTCTGCATAATAGCTCTTCTTAGGGCTGAAATTTGTTATGGATACACATTTTTCGATGTGGAAATGTTCATGTGACTTTAGTAATGGTACACATAAAATTGATGGTACTATAAAAACCATCTAGAAGATGTTTTTGTAGAACATTTTGGATGATGTGCCTATTATAGAACCTTAATATGATAAAATAATACTACAGGGAGAAAGATGGCATGCTTGTGGCAATTGTGGCAATCATTTATATTTGTAAATACGTCCCATCCTTACATACGGTTGACATATCCATATCCATGGTTGACACATCTATGTTAACAGTTGGTACAACCGTATCAAAAGTTGGTACAACCATATCAAAAGTTGTTAGAACCATACCAAAAGTTGTTATATCCATATGGAAGGTTGGTACAACCGTATTAAAAGTTGGTACATCCATATAAAAGGTTGATTTAACTATATACAGTATGGTCAATTAGCATGTAGTCAGGCATAATATACAATGTATTGTACTTGTCTACGCATGTTGATTGACCTTACTGTATAAATGGTTGCTACAACCATTCCCTTTTTCCGTGTATGAAGTAATACTATGCAATAATAATACTGTAATACAATATACTAATACTAAAATAATGCAAAATTGTACCATCTTTGGATCATTTGTGAAAGGAAACCTTTCTTAACCTAAAGCTTTGAGGCCACATTTACAAGAAGAAGAACCTAATGGTTTAGGCATATAATCCAAAAGGGTTCTAGCTATAATTACAATCAAAACATTTTCACGAAGCGTTAAAGAACCACATTTTAGATACCGTACGTAAATGATTTACGTATCATATAAAGAAACTTGTGATAAAATGTTTAGCCAGCTTATCTTTTGGACAAAGTTCAACGATACCGCTCTTGTCACTGATGAATACTTTAGGTACCTCAGCTAATCATTCTTCATTGTAAATCATAGTATTAGTTTATAATAGTACTTCACAATCGTAATTATAACAATGGTACTATTTCACAACGGTTTCGATTCATGATGTTCCTATTTTAGAACAGTTAAGATTCATAATGTTCCTATTTTAGGACAGTTTCAATTCATAATGGTACCATATTAGAACAGTTTAAATTCATTAGGCTATCATATTAGAACAGTTTCAATTCATTAGGTTATCATATTAGAACAGTTTCAATTCATTAGGATATCATATTAGAACAGTTTCAATTCATAATGATACCATATTAGAACAGTTTCAGTTCATAATGGTACCATATTAGAACAGTTTCAGTTCATAATGGTACCATATTAGAACACTTTAATTTCATTATGGTGCCATTCCAGAACGGTTTCAATTCATCATAATAATATTTTCGAAAGGTTTCGATTCCCGGTGTGCGATTATGAAGACAATATTAAGATTGCGTATAGGGTATTTGTTTTCGCGATAGAAAAGAAAAGACTTTCACTGGCAATGCTGACTGGAATTACATCCGTCCTTCACAGGATGATGATTTTCGATGAGCGTGTAATTTAGAGTGCAACCAAAGTGCAGGAGGAACCTGTCTGGTCGACCTCCCAACTCGAGCGATGCAATCAATCGCGGATCAATTGAAGCGTGGTCTAATCCTTTTTCATCATCATGCGGGCGAATTTTAATATCACCGTCTACAATTTCGCCAGTGGCCGGTGCGTAACAAAAGAAGACGACAGACCTGTGCTCTCTTTTCGATTCCACTTTCCTCGTTCGAGTTGCGAACAAAGGCAAAATCGCCTTCGCATTCTCTGGCGATCTTTCTCTTCTTCCCGATCCTCTATCTTCTCTGTCCATCTCTGTCTGTCCTTTTCCTTCTCTCTTGCTCCGTCCTTTTTTCGGTTCTCCTTTTCCTTCCCTCTTGCTCCGTCCTTTTTTTCGATTGTCCTTTTCCTTCTCGCTTGATCTGTCCTCTTTCTTTCTTTTCATCTGTCCTCTCTCTCTTTCTGAGCCTCTCTATCTGTTTTCTCTCGTCGTTGCTCCACAGTCTCACCTCACCTTGGCCGCGGCCCTTCAACTGTCTACGACCCACACCCCCTGCCCCCCTGTCTCCTACTTGGTTCCCCGACCTACACCTTCTCTCCGCCATCGGTCACCCTCCCCTCTTCTTATCTAGAGACCACGAGGCAACCTTCTCCATCTTTTATCACCCCTCCAATGTCCTGTCCCTGCGTGCTGCAAGTACGTGCGATTCTCGTTCACCTGCCTACCATACACCTTCTTTCTGTTCCTATACCCACTGATCGACAATGACCGCGCTCTCTTGTTATTTTTACTGCTGAATTCCTTCCTTTTCAATTCCAACTGACTTTGTAATCGAATTTTCGCCAGCTGCACACCTTGCCAATTCATTGTTAGGCTCTAATATCTATCAGGAACTGGTAATGTCAATTTTTGAATTTAGAATTACAGCCATCTTTAGAATGAAAACATTTAGATGAACATGAAGGTATTGAGTTGAAGTGAGTGGATTAATTCAAATTTTAGGGTTTTTTTTACATCTTATAGCCATTCTTAGAATGAAAACGTTTAGTATGAAGGTATTGCTAGTGAGTGGATTACTTCAGATTTTAGGTTGTTGGCAATGAAGGTGTTAACTTTAGAATGTTATGTTGAATACTATGTTTAGTAATACATGTTGTTAGGATACAAATTTGTCTAAAGTTTGTTGATACGTATTTGTTGATACGTATTTGTTGATACGTATTTGTTGATACGTGAGTTGGTGTTTAAAAGTCGGAAGGTGTCTCTTTCAATTAGTTTATAATTCAATGTAAGAATTGGAGAAATCTGGATATTCAACTGTTCAGGATTGATGTCCAATATATTTCATTGTTAGAGTTTCATTTGCGAGTGTTGCTCCATTGTAAAAATGCATTTTTTCGTTTGCAAAGATCCACAATTGCCATCCCTGAAGCTGGGAAACAACTACTTTTTTTCTACCAGACAATCTTTGCGCAGTTGATTTTTGCAGAGTATTGTCAGAATCATTGTTGTATCTAAATTATTTTGGCATGCAACACCCTAGGAATTGCTACATCCTAAAAATTGCAACACTCTTAGAATGCAACACCCTAAAATTTGCAACTCTAAGAATGCAACACACTAAAAATTACAACACTCTTAAGAATGCAATACCCTAAAAATTGCAACTCCAAGAATGCAACATCTTAAAAGAATTGCAACACCGTAATAAAGGTATTTGGATTATCGTTTCGGGGGAACAACTCCTTTTTTCCTCTAAATCTATTTTTTTGATGCTAAATTCTAGTCAAGTTATTTTCCTGAGTAATAACGGACCACTCTTAATAAAGGTACTTAAAGTTATGGTAACCAAATCGTATGCAAGAACTGAAATTTTTATACTAAAGACCTTGATAAATTGATGAAAATCAATCAATTAAAGTTTGGTAATTGGTAATGACAATGTTTCGGATGGTTCAAACCAAAATTGGGTTTGATAATTGATTGGCTTACAAACACTATATCAGTGTCTGTAAACCTCTTCGCAATGTAAACCTCCTCACAATGTAAACCTCCTCTTTTTTGATAAAGAATCAATAAACAATCTTGATTTTATTTTCAACTGGCGGACGGAGGAGCTTGACATTTGCAAGTGAAAGCAAATTCCTGGGAATGGTTATGTTAGTTTCTAGCCTTGGCCTTAACCTTAAAGTTTATCCCAAGTTTGTTGCATTGTCCACTTTGCCTTTCCCACTACCATTCTTGTTTCAAGTAAACCTTCTCTTTTTGAAACTCGAACTGGTTGAGAATTTTTATTTAACCTTAGGAGATGACGCTAAAGTGGTTTTAAAGGCGGTGGTCGCTCGTTATGAGGGTCTTGTACTTAACTTGCGGTCGAGTACCTTCTGCACCTTGCCTTGAAAATCCTCCTGAAAAGCAAACTACTCACAAGCCTGCTGGGTCATAATTGTCCATACAAAGTGATTCTTTGTTGCTTTTAATCCACCTTTTCAATGCGATGATTATCTTCTCTTGCCAATCGGTACCATCTTTTGCAACTGAAAATCGAAAATTCTGGATCGTTGGTTTCTATGCTCACAGTTCTATACCATGGTAACTATTGTATATCATGGCAACTATTGTATATCATGGCAACTATTGTATATCATGGTAACTATTGTATACCATGTTAAGTGTTGGTATTCATTATATTTCGTGTTAAATTTTGGTATTCATTCAGTTCAATGTTAACTATTGGTGTCTGTTCTGTACCATAGTAACTATTGGTAACCATTAAAAACTATGAAACAAGTGGTCCACTAGTAATGTTCACAATTATTCAGATTTAACCAACCATGTGTCTACTATAGTAGTGTTTACAATTATTCAGATTTAAACTAAAGACTCTTGCTTACATCTTCGAAACTGTAGCAATGTAAACTTATATAACAGTTGAAAGTTGTTAACTATGTGGTGCCACATGTTATTGGAATCAGTGACTTATTTTTTGCAGTACAATCATTTCCAGTGCTTCCAAATCTTTGTATATTGCTTCCTTATAGAAAAAATTTTGGGTTTGAAACACCATATGGAATGGTCGGATGAAGTATATCATTTAGATAAAGTAGCTTTTGGATAAAGCAGCATTTGGGTAATGTAGCATTTAGATGAAGTAGCATTTAAATAAAGTAACATTTAGATGAAGTATAATGATGCAAATTGGGTCTGAAAACACTTTATACAGAATCATTAACTTATGAACAAATGGTGCTGTATTTTTTAATGGTTCTGTATCTCCTAACTATGATTTCCTAATGGTACTGTATTTCCTAATGGTATTTTCCAATTTCAATGTCAATTCCCAATGATACTGAATTCTCTAATGTTATTTTCCAATTGCAACGTTAATTTGCAATGGTGCTATATTTTCCAATTGCAATGTCAATTGCCAATGGTACTGTATTAAAAACCGTAATTTCTAATGAGAATGATGCAATCCTATAGCAATGGTACAACACCTGCCTTTGGTATCGATTTAAAATTTCGTTTATATTTCTTTAAGCACTAACCGAGTTGAAAATCAAAGTTTTGATTGCAGTGTTGGTTGGACGGGATGTATGACATTAAGGCAAAGGTAGAACCAATTTCAATATTGGAGCAAATTACAGGGAGCGGAGTTGACCTTGTCTACGGATGGTGACTCCGGAGGAACAGAGCAATAAGCGACTTTCTCGTAGGTGGCGCAATGTCAGTCTGTAAATTGCATCCATAAAGTCCGTATCGATGTCAAGATTACAAGTCGTCAAGTACAAGCGTCCCTGAAGAAATACCAACGTCCCTGACATTGTCGCGTCATGCAAGGATCACCACTATGAAGGAACGCATTCAGTCCAATGATTGCGCATAATTTTCACGTTTATGGCGACCGTTTCCGCTCAACATTATTATCTTCTCTTTCATTTCACCGGTTCCATTCCGGTTCGGAGCTTTTCTCTTTTGCGGACAATTTGGCAACTTTTATTCGATACTCTATTTTTCATAAATATTTCTTTTTGGCATTCTTTCATTTGGTAAGATTGTCCCTTTGTTTATTAAAATTGTTCTTTAATTTATTAAAATTGCCCCTTTTTTTATTAAAATTGTTCTTTAATTTACTGTAAGCAAGCTTATTATTGTTCAATTATTTCATTTGCACTGTTGTGCAATGTTGGTTTTTTCGGCTTTTCAAAATCTTGCGCAAATTGTTGATGCATCTTTCTTCTTTTAAGCAATTTTCTTTTATGCAAATTGCTTTTTAATGCTGATTGCCTGCTAAATTGACAATTGATTGACAAGGTCTTTGTTCAAGTGCATTCTGAGAGTGACGAAATTCATAAAATGGGAAGGGTGTTGTAATAAATATAAGGAAAGGTAAAGATTTAAAGAAAAGAAAGATGTAAAGAGAAGGTAAAGATTTAAAATTACGGTGAAAATGTAAAGTTAAGGTAAAGATTTAAAGTTACAGTGGAAATGTAAAGTCAAGGTAAAGATTAAAAGTTACAGTGGAAATGTATAGTTAAGGTAAAGATTAGAAGTTAAAAAAGATTGGAAGTGAAGGTAAAAGTAAAGAAAAGATGGATTAGGTTTTGATTTATGAAGGGTTGTGAGTTGGCTGCCTGACAAATAGATTCGATGAAATAATTGTATTGGGCGTTGATGGGAGGCGCGAGGGTCTTCTATCGGAGATAGTTAAATCACGATGGTGAGAAAGAAGAGCAAAGAAAGCATTAATGAGAGTGTGTGTTGAGGGAAGGAATAGAGATAGACGAGAGAGAGTGAGGGAGAGGAGGAGAGTGGTATGCGAACCTGCGAGTTGTATAGTCTCGCGGCAGGCGCGAAGGAGAGAGTGAACCAAACGAAAGGGAGCCGGAGTGCAAGAAGGATTCTGAAGAAGAGTAAGAAAGAGAGGGAGAGAGAGAGAAAGAGAGAGCAAGGAGTGGTTCACCTGCATTGCTAGCATTGCGCCGACCAAGGCCAGAGAGTCTGTGAGAATGAGAGGACCAGACCGGGTCCGGACCTCCTTCCTTCCACTACCTTCCAGTTTCCTGTACCTTGTTCTCTTTCTCTCCTTTTGCCTCCTTTGCTCTCTTTTTCATTCTTGTGGCTTTTCTTTCATTCTCTTCTCTTTTATTTTGTTTCACTCTTTTTTTACTTCTTTTTCCTCTTTT